>KN834888.1:24419-70249 GCA_000827265.1 Collybiopsis luxurians FD-317 M1
CCCCTTTCCTTCTGGTTGTTTATATCATAATTACAATCTGGACCATACTGTTTAATTATTAAGTCAGTTATGGTAGAACCCTTAGATAGCACATAGACAGGACATACTACAACTTCCTCATCATCATTCCCATCTCTCCTCATATTATATGGAGTGACATCAGGTCCAATTAATTGAGGATCACCTCCTCCTTCATATGGGCCTGCATCTAGTCCCCATTGATGATTACCAGCAACACCAGCCCTTTGGGATTCATCAAACATAATTTTATCCAGCAGACACAGAGCCTCAAAATTGACATCTACACCATCCTTTTGCTGAAGCTTCCCATCTACTGTAAGGCCATTCCACTCTTGCAGATGCTCCCATGCTTTGTGCAGTATATGGCTATCAACATTTTCAAATTGAGCAGTTTCTTCTGTAAAATGGCAATAAGTAAGGAGCAAAGTGTGGGCATGAGCAATAGAGTAGTCAAGAAGATGATGCAACTCTAGCTCAGTGGCATCACCAGAACCCAGGCATTCATAGAACCAATTCCGTATCCCAGCTAAATCAGTGTCCAGAAGGCCACCACGATAAAAAGTTGGGTTAGCACTGGGATAATTTTTGGGGGGCTGATATGAGAGAGCTGGAATATTTTCTGGGGAGAATTTACAAGAAAATTCTGGGTCTGACTTTGGTGTTAAAGATAAATCAATGAGAAGTTGTTTATGTGGGGCCAATGCTCATCAAATTTCAGTGGTACACTTTAATGATGTCCAGTTGAGCAGTAGTTCATCTGAGTCTTGCTCTTTTTTGGATGTTTCTTCCAAAGGACGCATGTAATGTCCAAGCTGTGAACCAGATTTAAGAATCAAATTGGTGAAAGTTTGTGCTCTTACCTGAATCTGCCACTGGCCATTCTGATCTTGCCAAAGCCCATCTATAATTGCAGAAACTTGAACTTCAAAAATTTTCCCTGCATACTCTTTGTTATAGATTCCCTGCCACATTTCAACTGTCCATAGATGGGACTCTGGATCCTGATGAATCAGGCATGCTGGATAATAGTAGAGCTGTCCAAGCTTGATAAGAACACCTTTTCCAGGGCTATAAACTCTATTGTATAAAATCACATACAATAATCTCTTGGCCACTGTCTTCAATGACTGCTTTCAGAGTCCTGGGAGACTGCAAAGGACCTCCACAAATTAACTGCCTGTATCTGCACACATATGACAGTAAAATCTATCTGGAAGATCTCCCTTAATGCGGGCAGTGAAGCAAGTAACATGAGTGTAATTATTGCACTCATCACATTGAATGGTTTGTTGTATAACAGCTTCACAATGTCCATCTGCTTGTACCCCACATCTACAAAGAATAGGCTGAGATGAGGAGGGTGGTGGAGAACTAGAGGGTGGGGTTGGTGGCTCTCCTGTTGCATCACCCATTTGGAAGTCCTTTCCAACAAGATCAATATAGTCAACTGGTATAGTAGCCTGTTTCATGATTGTAGTGGGGATTCCAGGAGTATTAAGGCTGTATTCATGAAATGTAGGATGTGGAAACTGAGCCCAGCCTAATAAATTGAGTGTTGGAAGTGAGCCATCCTGCAGAGATACATTTAGATGCTTTTCAACATCAGTAACTTGTTGAGACTGGAAGAGTTTTTTGGCAGCTTCTCCACCTCAGAGTTTGTAAACAAAAGTATTGGGTGTGAAGCCAGGTGGAGCACCTGCAGGATGTTGGCCTGCTATAAGTTTAGCTGCTGCTCCAGGTAGGTATTGGGAGTAGCCCCCATTCTTCATACCATCATAAGCAAAAATGGCTTTGGACTTTGAAGCTGTAGGAATGACAGTAAGAGTCACATAGTGGTTGCCATTAGTGAGAACTACTCCAACAAGGTCATATACTAGACCTTTTTTATGAGCAGCAGCTTTAGGGCCTATAAAAATTTCCAGAGGAAAGTCCCAGAATTTTTCTGCAGTGACATCTGGAGCAATATTGAGCAGGACTGGTATATCTGTAAGGATTTGAATCTGCTTAGATGAACCAGCACAAACACTGGTAATTGTATCATCCTGGCGCTCCTGTCTCCAACATCCAGGTTGAGAGTCACCAATGATGGCCTTATCCACCTGGGCCATACTATTGAACCAGTGTTGAATACTTCCTTTGTGCTGATCCCAATCTCTACCTGGAGGGGCCCAACCAAGAAGTTTCCAGTATGATTTGAGCCGGCAGTGCTTCATACCACTATCAGGGTCATGGCACATCCATACTTCCAAGGTGCAAGCAGTAAAATATTCCACACAACCAGAGTTGGTTGGAAATGGATGTGCAGGGGTAAGGAGATTCTGCAGCCAGCCCTATTAATAAAAATAAATGCTAGTGCTGCTATATTCAAAGAAACACTGACAAATGCTGTCTGGTAACTTCCCACTGGCCCTGTCACAGCCTTGACGTTGTATAGAAACTGCTGGAACTGGTCTCGGATTGTTGTAATATCAGAGACATTGTCAAGTTTGAACAGGCCACATTCAAGCCGAAAGCTGAAGACTTTATAGAGGTAGAAAATTGGACTTGGCAGTGCTTGACCTTCTTTAGAACCTGTCAGAGATTTAAAATCTCTAAAACAGTCATGGAATGCCATTGCAATGAAGTATACTTCCATAGAAGAGTCTAGCCAGCAAGAGTTATTGTTCCACTTTGCTGAGGGAATAGCCTTGATAACTGAAAGCTGAATGGGTCTAAAGTCCTCTTCTGGAAATTGGGGATTTAGCTTGGAAGGAGACATCACCTCTATCCTCTCCTGAGCCTTCTTAGCCTCATGTTATGATCATACATTCTAGGACTAGCTAGATCGGTCCTGACCCAATTCAATCCAATAATCCTCGGGTTTAGGAGTTAAGATTCTTCTATTCTTTTCTTTTTGTTTTTCTTTGACAATTATGCTTCACTACTAAATACAAAGATTACAATAGATATTGTTTCAGATACTTATTGGTCAAATTGGTTAGTTACGAAAACAATTACTTTTGTCTTCTTATTGTATTCGGTAACTAGGTACTTAGATATATAATCTGTAGACTAGCATACAGTACTTCAGTTTCGAAATCAACTTGGATTCTCTATTATTCTCTCTCGGCTCCATTCTGGCTCTGACTCGATTCTATTATTCAAACTACATCTGAAGTCTTTCTTACCCTTGTTTGTTTGGACTCACGACCATAGTGAGGATGTTGTTAATAACAGCGTCAATAGTCCAGAATTTGAATCAGCTGATATCCTTCCAGTTCTATTGGCTGACCCAGTTTGCATACTCCTAACAGTATTTTGAAACTCAACTCACTATTGTCATATTAACTATGTATCAAAGACTTAGAGATTTACCTCATAGGACTCAACAAAGGAATGTACAACAACAATTGGTTCCAGAAGAACAACCTGAAACCAAAAATCCATTTGTTACAAATTCTCAATCTTTTGCTCCATTCACAGAATCGATTTTGGCCGCAGGGACTCTTCGAACCCAAACGACGGGTTTTGCTCCAACTACAGTTTCAGCTGTGTTGCCTCTCACAAATATTAATTTCCCAGAAGTGACTAGTATGGGTCAAGAAACTTATTTCAATGAGTTGGGAGAACAAATCATTATTAATACTCCGCGTCGGTCGACTATTGTACTGACACTGACTTGTCCCTTGCAACTGATTCGATTCCTGACTTTGGACACTCAGGTGTATATATCATGTTCTCAAGAGAAAAGACATGCTACAGCACCAGTGTTCCTACCAATACACCAGCTCGACTCTCTGAACTGAGAACACCACAACAACCCTCTTTTGAACCTACCACCGAACTGGCTGATAACAATCCTGAAGGTCAACTGGGAGAAGAAGATCCTGAAGATGAAGATCAGAATCCCAACGCGGGCGGCAGTGGAGGGGGTGGTGGTGATGGAGACAATGGTAATGGTGGTGGTGGAGGCGGTGGAGGACCTCCTGGTGGTGGATCACCCGGCGATGGACCTCCTAGTCTGTTGGGTCTGAGGTCTCTGGATCTGCAAAGACCTGGAAACTTAGATGAAGGACAGGTGTTGACTTTCTTTCAACAAATGGGCACAGGAATGAATGCCCTTACAACCATTTTGAACAATATGAATAATCGGTTGCCTGATTCTGACTCTGGAAAGACTAGGGTAAAAGACCCTGATGTCTTCGACGGCTCTGATCCTCAGAAACTGAGGACTTTCCTTGTTTCATTATCCTTTGTCTTTTTGGATTGTCCTAGCTATTTCACTGAAGCTTGGAAAATTAACTATACCTTGTCATACCTTGGTGGTACGGCTTGGGAATGGTTTGAACCAGATATCACACAACCCTCTGGCTTGGACCTATAGTTTTCAAGCTCTGGTTAAAGAGCTTCAAGACAATTTTGGCTTATACAATGCCATGAGTGAAGCCGAAGACAGGATCTATTACCTGAAGATGAAGGATTTGGAACTGATTTAGAAATACAATACTCGGTTCAATACACTTGCGGCTTCAACCGGCTGGAATGTCAATGCATTATGGTGGGCATACAAACATGGTATTGCTAACCGTCTCAAGGCAGATATGCATACGGTGAATCTGGCGCCTCGGACATTTGCTGAGTATCAATCTATTGCATTGGAACTTGATAATCAATACTGGCAGTTTGAAGAGCAGAAGAAACAAGACAATCAGTCAGCCTCAGCTTCAACTGATACATGTAGTAAAGGTCAAAAAAGTGGTAACACCAATACCAATAAAACTACGACAACCAATCCTCCTTCCACTAATCAACCCAGCTCTTTGAACAACCAATTCCATTTTATGGTTAATAACCCCAGTGGAAAGAGTAATCAATCCACTAATTCTTCAGCTTCTATGCCTCCAAAACAGTCGAACTATTCTGACTGACTCAGTACCAATGGACACTTATCCAAGGAAGAAAGGAATAGGTGTATGAAGAACAACTTATGTTTGTTTTGCGGTGGCAAGCATCGAATAGCTGATTGTGATAAACGAAAGGCTAATGAAGCTGCTTGAGGAAGAGCAGCTACTTCCTCTACCACTCAGCTTGTAAATCCAACTACGGAACTGACTGCTTTGGCTTCGAAAATGGAAAAATAGTCTGCAGCTCCTGTACCCCAGTACAAAGCAGGAGTTGCGTTGACCTGGTTCGTACCTATCCAGGGGAAGTAATATTAAACACATCCGCTCTTTCCAATACTAAAAAATCTCTTCTTATTGAACTCTCGACTGATATACTTACTGAAAATCTGATAGACACTATTTCTATTCTCAATTTTGATTCTTTACTTGATTCTGGTTCTACTGATTGCTTTATTGATTCAAAGTTCATTTCTGAGAACAATATACCGACGATACCAATTTCTTCACCTATCAATCTTCGACTCTTCGATGGTTCATTTTTGTCAAAACCGATATCGGCCTATGTGCCGCTTTGGGTTCATTTTCCAACCAATGATATGCTTCTTTTGGACTTTTATGTCACACCTTTGGATTCTTCATGTAAAGCAGTTTTAGGTTATAGTTTTCTATCCCGATACAATCTGTCAATTGACTGGGTATTGAAAACACTTACTTTCCAAAACCTTGACAATGAAGAATTACTGACATCTTTTTCTTCCAATTCTGTAGATACAGAAACCGAAGGAACTGATTTGTGGCCGACTACACCAGTCAATTCTAGTTTCCAAAAAGCAAAATCTAGAAAATCTAGGAAGACTCATTCTTCACACTATTGTCATCTCACTTGGCCATACTCCAACCAATTTTCTTATGAACCTATCTATTCCTATCCCACAATTGCTCATATGGCTTCACAACTAGATTTTGATATCGACATTGCCCTTATTGGCGCCATTCCATTTTATCATGCTTGTAAAATGGCAAAAATGGAACCTATACTGATGTACGCCATACCTTCAGAAGTTGCAGCACAATCAGCAAAATTGGGCCCAACTTCAATCAATTACTCCAAAATTCCCAAGGAGTATCATGACTATGGTGATGTATTCAATGAAATAGAATCAGAAGTGTTACCCGAGCATAGGTCCTATGACTTGAAGATTGATCTCGAAGAAGGTGCAGAACTGCCTATCGGCCAGATTTACCCTCTTTCTCCCAAGGAACTTGAAGCGCTATGGGAATTCCTTGACAAACAACTAGCAACTGGAGCTATAGAACCATCCTCTTCATGGAGCACCAGTTCTATTTGTACTGAAGAAGGACAGCTCACTTCAGCTCTGTGTTGATTTCTGAGGTCTAAACAAAATTACAAAAAAAGACCGATACCCGCTGCCACTCATTTCCAATCTCCTTGATGCTCCCAGAAAAGCAAACATCTATACAAAACTCAACTTAGCTCACATGTATCACCTAGTATGAATCACTGCCGGTGATGAATGGAAGACCACATTCTGGACCTGATATGGCTCCTATGAATGGAAGGTTATGCCATTTGGTCTCACTAATGCCCCAGCCACTTTTCAACATTTTGTTAACGACGTATTCAAGGACCTACTGGATGTATGTGTCATAGTATACTTGGATGACATTCTAATCTATTCTGAGGATGTTGAAACACACACCGAGCAAGTACAAGAGGTTTTGCATCAGCTCCAACAAAACAAGCTTTATTGCAATCCAGCAAAATGCAAGTTCGGAGTCGACACAGTCGAGTATCTTGGTTACATTCTTTCACCTGAAGGATTGACTATGGCCAAGGATAAAATCAAAACCATTCTGGAATGGCTGACACCTTGGAAAGTCAAGGACATTCAATCCTTCTTAGGGTTTGCAAATTTCTACTGACATTTCATATTTAACTATAGTGATATTGTCCTGCCGATGAATTGGCTTACTCAGAAGGGTGTCGTTTGGAGTTGGTCAAACAATTGCCAAGAAGCATTTGAAGCCTTAAAATATGTGTTTACACATGCGCCGATACTAGCCCATTGGGAACCGAATTGACCACTTATAGTTGAAACCAACACATCCGACTATGCTCTTGCCACTATACTTTTGATCTGAACAGCCAACAAAGAAATTCATCTGGTCGCTTTCCTCTCCTGGACCTTTCAAGCTGCAGAAATCAACTACGATACACATGATAAAGAACTATTGGCTATCTTCGAGGCATTTAAAGCCTGGCAGCATTACTTGGAAGGTTCTGGTACTCCAATCAACATTGTTACCGACCACAAAAATCTAGAGTATTTTTCATCTACGAAAATATTAACATGTCGGCAAGTCTGGTGGTCCGAATATCTACACCAATTCAATATGGTAATTCAGTTCTGACCTGGTAAACTTGGGACAAAACCGGACTCAATCACTAGACATTGGGATGTCTACCCTAAAGAGGGGGATATTGGCTATGCGCAAGTAAATCTGCAGAATTTTAGACCTATATTCACTAATGAACATCTATCGGCTTCACTTCAAGCTATGTTCTTAGAAGGCCCAATCCTTAGAGCCTCAGTTGTAATAGACTTCAATAAACTTCATACTGACATTCAGAATGCACTCCCACTCAATTCTGAATCGGTAGTTGGTCTACAACTAGCTCAAGACTCTACTAAATCATGTTGGTTTATGGGTCAGGATGGACTCCTTCAACTTGACAACTGAATCTATGTGCCAAATCATGGTGACCTTCATTTACAAATACTCTGATTCTTTCATGATCATCCACTATCGGGACACTTCGGTCAGAACTGGACACTAGATTCTATTTGAAGGCAATACACTTGGCCTAAGATTAGGACTTTTGTTTGCAATTATGTGGCTTCTTGTACAGTTTGTGGATGGAATAAGGCTCGGAGACACCGACCTTATGGCTTACTCAAACCCTTACCGGTACCAATCCAACTGTGGGATTCCATATCTATGGACTTCATTGAACAACTTCTGGATTCTAACAGTTATACTGCTATACTAGTAGTGGTGGATTGTGCCTCAAAACAAGCCATTTTCATTCTGACTGATGACAGAATCACTTCCGAATGACTCGCTCAACTTTTTGTTATTCATGTTTTTTCTAAGCATGGAGTTCCTAGTCATGTCACTTCCGATTGCGGATCCAAAATTGTTTCTGCTTTCTTTTGTGCTCTTGGTCAAGCATTACATATGGAGCTTCACTATACTTCAGGTTACCATCCTGAAGCCGACGGTCAAACTGAATGAGTTAATCAAACTCTCAAACAGTACATCTGAATCTATTGTTCTTATCAACAGGATGACTGGTCGGATCTGTTATCGGTTGCCGAATTCGCTTATAACAATGCTCCTAATGCTTCAACTGGGATATCACCTTTCTTTGCTAATAAAGGTTATCATCCGAACCTATCAGTTCAACTGGAAGTTGACTTTTGATCAGACTTGGCTCAAGACTTTATTGTCAATCTTGATGAGCTTCATACTTACCTTCAGGATGAGATTGTTAATGCACAAAAGAAGTATAAGGAACAAGCTGATAGGAAACAGATTGCAGCTCCTGATTTTCTGATTGGCTCTGAAGTATTTGTGCTTGCAAAACATATCAAGTCTACTCAACCGACCAAAAAGTTTTCTGAATGTTATCTTGGTCCTTTCAAAGTTATTGAAAAAATCAGTTCTCTATCCTACAAACTACAGCTTCCTGAATACCTTCATTGTGTTCATCCAGTATTCCATGTTTCTCAACTTGAACCATCACTACTGAACCTGATTCTGAATTGAACTCAGTCACCTCCTCCTCCAGTAGAAGTTGAAGGTGAAGAAGAATACTTTGTGGCTGAAGTATTAGATTCAAAAATTGACTGTCAGTTCTGACATTGTCCACTACGATACTTCATTAGATGGGCTGGATATGAAGGTACAGATGAAGAGTACTCATGGATTGCTGCTGATGACATTCACGCTGATGAACTGACACCAGCTTTTCACCTTTGGTATCCTGATAAGCTGGGACCATTGGGGACTTAGAAACTTTCTTAACTTTTAACTGACTTCGGTCAATTGGTTCTTTTCATATTCCTTTTCACTTTTCTTTTTATTCTTTTCTTTTCTTTTTCTTAATTCATTTTCACTCAAATCTTTCTACAAGAAATTTTTTTTATCTATGTACAATCAAGAAACTATGGCCAATACCGATCGGTCTGTTCCTCCTACTTCTCCTCACCCTTCTGTTCTGCTAAGAATGCCTTGAGTCGGGTGTTCATTCTCTTCTGCTGCTCCGTCATCTTCTGTACCTCTTCCCGCATCTCAGCGGATTCCCTTCTGAGCTCCTTGAGCTCTTCCAACACCTCTGCCATCTCAGAGGGTGCCTCCTCCTCTGTCTTCACCCAGTGTCAACAGCCACTGACAAGTGAACATGACACCTTAGCTGTGTTACACTCCACACAAGCCACACCCCCTGGCCTTGGGGTGCATGGCTTGCCAGTGCAGATGCACTGTTGACACTTCTTAGCCTTAGACCCTTTCAGGTCTGAAGGCTCACCCTCCTCATCATCGTCTTCATTGTTGCTGTTGTCTCCACCTCTGGGACCATCATTGTCCAGATCTCCTCCCATTCCCTAGGACAAGTTAGAAAAAATAAAGTAATTAACAATGAGGACTCACTGATTTATCTATTCGCCACTTCTTTTTTGGCCAACTTGGTTCTTCCTCATCCTCCTCCTCTTCCCTGTCCTCCTCAACCTCCTTTGCCTTTCCCTTTCCCTTATCCTTCTTCTTCTTCCTTTGCTTCTCTGGCTCCGTGCTCAGTCCTGCTTCCATACTGCTGGCCTAACAAAGAAGTTAATAAACAAGAAAAAAGAAAAGAATAGGGAACAGTGGGGCTTACCATTTGCCCTGACCGCTGCCATTGTACTGCTGCTTCTTCCCTTTTCCTTCTTTGGGCTTCTTTCTCAGCCTCGACCGCTTCTTCCTGTTTCTTCTTCTTCTTTTCTTCCTCGGCTCTCTGCGCAGCTTCCACTTTTCTTTCCTCCTCAGCTTCCACTTTTCATTGCTCCTCTTCCTTCTTCCTCTTCTGCTCCTCCTCTGCTGCCTGTTTCGCTTGCTCTAGTTTCAATCTTCGTAAAGCAATGGACTCCCAGCGGATCTGCGCTCTCTCCATCTCCAGCTCCTCTTCGGCGGCTAGCCAGTTGATTTCTTCCTGAATGTGTTCCTCCTTGGTTTGTTCTTTGGTTGCAGTGGTAGACATGAGGATGGATGGTGGAAGTGGGACTTAGAAAATTTTGAGGGACTGGGTGGTTGAACTTGGTCATTTTATAGGGCAGCTGACCAAAGAGTGACAAGCAACTGAATGGAGAATTTGTCATTTCTATCATATTCTATCACACTCTGCAATGCATGGACCACAAACAACCCTGCACCCGGTTAACATCCAAATCACCAATGTACTAAAGGCTTTTGAGGGCAAAAGCCTAAGAGGGGGATACTGTTATGATCATACATTCTAGGACTAGCCGGATCAGTCCTGACCCAATTCAATCTGATAATCCTTGGGTTTAGGAGTTAAGATTCTTCTATTCTTTTCTTTTTGTTTTTCTTTGACAATTATGCTTCACTACTAAATATGAAGATTACAATAGATATTGTATCGGATACTTATTGGTCGAATTGGTTAGTTACAAAAATAATTACTTTTGTCTTCTTATTGTATTCAGTAACTAGGTACTTAGATATATAATCTGTAGACTAGTATATGGTACTTCAGTTTTGAAATCAACTTGGATTCTCTATTATTCTCTCTCGGCTCTGTTCCAGCTCCGACTCGATTCTATTACTTCAAACTACATCTGAAGTCTTTCTTACCCTTGTTCATTTGGACTCACGACCATAGTGAGGATGTTGTTAATAACAGTGTCAATAGTCCACAATTTGAATCAGCCGATATCCTTCCAGTTCCATCGGCCGACCTGGTTCGCATACTCCTAACACCTCATCAGGTCCTTTGGCAGTTTCTGAATCAGATAAAGCAGCACAAGAGTGGAATTCCTCATCTGAAGAGAAGCCAGAGTCAGCCTTAGCTGTGGCTTGAGTAGGATAGTGATGGGCTGAAGAGGCATTATGAGAATCATAAGGGACATAAGAATCAGAGTCAGGTCCAAGTGATGGGGAAGGGGAGGAAATGGAATCAGTGTTGGAAGCCTCAGGAGATGCTCTATCTGGAGAAGTGCTATGGTTTTGTTTGGTGGCTGGTTTGGAGGTTTTGGGTGCCTTGAATGGAGGATTGCCCTCCCCATGTCCTTTGCATCTCTCTTGTGCTTCTCCTTTAGGATGCTTTCAGCTAGGATATGTGGTTCCAAAATGCCGAGACAGATCTTTTCTGATTTCAAGTCCTGATTTGCCATAGTAGGTCTTGACATTTACTGCCAAAAATAATTTTCTACAAGAACTCAAGTGGATAAACTTGGAATTCACTCACACTGATTACTTTCAGTTTCTCTTCGAAAGCCTTTCTCAACATTGAGAAGCCCATCAAGTCCCTTGAATAAGGGATTATGCAGGGACCCAACCACACAGTAAATTGTAGCATGCATGGCTTCCTCAGCATTTGTGGTACTGGGAAGCCTAGCTGCTAAGACCTCTGGCATAGTGCGCTGAGAGGGAAAAATCATCTGTGCATGGTCAGGAGCTAACCACCAGTTGAGCCACTGAGATGCTTTGGGCCACTGTTTCTGGAGCTTGGCAACTGCCTGATCAAACTCTAGCTCAGTTTCAACTGTAGTGAGCAAGCTGCAGAGATTTTGAAAGCTACTTTTGCTATCAGGTGAGACTATACTTCCAATGCGAGTCATTGGGTCAGAGAGATCAAATGTGGGTAGATCTCTCCAATTCTTTTTTGACTTTGTTTCAGAAGTGGTGGAAGCAGCAACAGTTGTTGTGTTTATGCTTGCAGGAACACTACCAGTAGTTGGCTGTACTGGCCCAATTATTGCAGCATTGGCCTTGCATGGGACATGCTGAAAGGCAATTTGAATGCCTACCAAAAACATTATTTAGCAAGAAATTGACTCCAGATCTACCAGTGAGAATCCCTACCATTTTCATCCAGTACCAGAAGGATGTTGTATTGCACTGTAGGAGAATTGCTGTGCTGGCCAGCTGCAGCTTCAGATTGCAAGTTTGCCTGTTGTGCAGGGACATCTGAGCCAGGATCAATAGTCTGTGCAATAAATCGATGCAGTTGAGTCTGATTAAATATATATCTGAGCATATTTGATTGTCTCTTTACTTAATCCACTTACAAGCCAATTCATGCTTTTGTGCTTCTTATGATTGAAAAAGTGTTTGAGGGGCAGAAAGTCTCACAACAACATTTCTCTCAGCTTTATGTGTGCATCAAAACCCATCAATTTTTTGGCTAAGTTTGATGGCGCTGTTGTGGAGTATTCCTATGCAGTGAGAGAATGGCAAGCTATTACTTGTATTAAACAATAATATTATTACCTCAGTAACACTATGCTTACAAGTAAGAAGCAGTATAGTATCTACAAAAGCATAAATGTAAGTCATTGACCTATACGCACCTTGATTTGATGCTGACACATGCTGGCATGATGCATACACATCATTCCAATGGGTCACATATGCATCACAAATATGTGTGACACACTGACTTGATGCACAATTCTACAGTCTGCTTTGGCAGTTACTACGCTCAAAGTGATAAAGCTAGAATCACTGCTAGCATGCCTCAAGCCAATTCACTAGTGATTTCAGGATGTTTGTCAGCCTCATGGTCTGCTGATACGACAGACACATTGTCAGACCCTGGATATTTTCTTTCTTTCTAAATCACCCAGTGAAAACAGATCTGTAGGGGCACCCCAGCTCAGAATGGGATTTATCTGCCATAGCAGTGCTGAGAGTGTTGAATATATGGATAAGGGCTTGTTCAACTCCATGCATTATACCAAATTTCTCTGAACAATGAAACGCCTAATTGGTTTTTTGACCTGTGCTCTTTGCCTAAGCTTAATTGACCTGTCATCCATTCCGCAATTGTACTACCAAGACTTGTGGGCTACCTAGACAGACTACACAATGGCATTCGATCCTTCTTTAACAGTCCACCCCATTGCTGAACTGTACCTTATTACTTGAGCATCCATACCCAAATGGAATCAATGGCAGTACCTTTTGATTGTCAATGGTCTTAAACTGAGCAATTGATGTGTAGGGCTGAACAAACATGTTACTAGCTGAGTTTGTGTGGATCTTTCATTTTGCAATTTGTAATTCATAATGCATCCAGCTGTACCTCTTCAGGTGTTGACAAAGTAACTTGGCAAATTTAAAGTCTGCTAACTTGTCCTTACAAAAGTAACTTTTTTTCCTGCACTTGACAGCTAACTTGCTGAGTCTCGGCAAAATGTGATACACATTAAAACTTGTTTTTGATGCATTTAACAAGTTATTTGTCATTATTGAAGGTGATATTTGGAGACACCAACTAGATTGTGAGTGTGCCGAGTGAGTTCAATGTCCTACATTGCCAGGACTGTTACTGACTCAATGATTCTAAGTTGTTCTATCTAAATCATCTACTTGCAGAGGTGGGCCATGCATGGCATCCAAATTCAATTCTGAGACATGACCGAAATTTTCTGCCCCTCCTTGAACAAAGAAAAAGAACTGGTCCTGTTGTCAGGTAATCAAGAAGATACTGATCTTCATTGAGCTCCTGAGTTAGATGAGCTTGATGATGCTCCTCTGAAACACCTTACTTGTCCTCCTGTGGATGGCTTTGAGGATGAATCAGAGCTGGATGATAAAATTAAGCTCAACATTGATGTAAATCTCAGCGCTGGAATTTTGAAACAGGTATTAACAAAAAGGCAAGGTGATCCCTCACCTCTGTTTGCAGAAGTCATTTATTGTAAGGCAGAGCATGTCAATCCTGCAGAACCTAGCCAGAAAAAGACCAAGGTGATTGACTGGGAGACAATTTGAATGATATCACTGCTGTAGGAATAGTTTTAGTTGGTAGAATGTTAATAACATGTTAATATGATGTTAATAGTTGTGTTAATGTAGCAGTTGAGAGTTCCAATGTTAATATACATGTTATATGTTTTTCACATCTCAGAGCCATATTTGCCTTACCCTATCAAAAGTAAATGGGACTATGCAATACTCCAGGCAATATGGGACATCTAACTAACTTGGTACACTCATGATATGTCAAGTATTATTGTTTCTGATTCATGAACAGTGCCAAAAACAATGTTAAATGAACCAAAAATAAGTTTTAATGAGAGTTACATTTTGCTGAGACTCGGCAAGTTAACCTGTCAAGTGCAGGAAAAAAAAGTTACTTGCATGTAACTTTAAAGTAATTTAATTAAATTAAAAAAGTTAGAAAAAAAGTTACTTTGTGCACACCATGATTAGATGAACCTGCTACAAAGTGAGTCCATGTGGATTTTGCATTTGCAACCTGTAACTCATACTTGCACCCATATGCGAGTTTTTACACCCCTTTGGTTATCTTTCAGCACTTTGTCTTGTTGCCTCATTCTTCTCCTACGTTCTGTCCTACCATGGGTGATTTCTCCTTTTGATTAGATCTTGCCATATGCTGATCTTTGACTGTCCTTTCTTCAATCATTGGTGTGGCAAGGGAAATGTAATGCATATCCCCTTCATACTGTCTGTCTCAGATGTTATTGAGTCAGCTGAGTACTTTAGGTTTACTCATAAATTTAACACAATCATTCACTATCTCCTCTAACATCTTAACTCATCTGTGCTTGATTTGTTCCTTCCATCACTCCCAGTCCTGCCTTGCTCTTGTACATGCTCCAGTATACAATTTAGATCTTGTCATTGCTGAGCAAGGGTCTCACAGACATTGGCCCCAAAAATGAAAGTAATTAGCAAGAAGCATGAGTCACTGAACTTTAAGGTTTTTAGACTCTTTGCCAAATGGTTAGACTGAAAAACACATGTGCAAAGTTTCCCCTTCTGAGTAAAGTCTTTTGTTGACCTAGGCCATCTTGTGTTCTACAAGCTTGATTGAGCTTTGTTGACTGTGATTCAGGCAGTTGTTGAAGTTCCTCATAGCACACTCAGGACTTAGAGCATAGGCACCTCACAAGGTACCCTAAACATGTACCATTGTCCAGCTACCCTTATGAATACAATAGGTCTTCTCCAGATTTGACTGACAGCTTGGGCTCACTACAGTCCTTTGACACCTTTTAATTGTCCTAACAAAACACAGGATCTAGTGTTTGTTACATTTTGAGCTGTGGCCAAACAATCAGCTTATCACTGTGAAAGTGAGATTTGGTGAGTTATGCTGATGAAGTTTTGAGATGACATACTAACTCTTGAATTTAAATAAAGGCCATGATGCAAGGTACTTCATTGGAGTAGGGGGTTCAGGCTGGGATGCCATTGCTATATAATCTGTCACACATGTCACTAGTTCCTTGGCAGTATGCAGCCATGTTCATCCACATATAGCTCACTTGAGGTGGGCTCTGCCCACTTCAACATAATGGGTGAGTTTTATCAGTGATATGGACAAAAATGTTAAAGCCTTTTTTTTGTTGGCCTCTTGTCAGTTTCAGGGTATTGTTTTGGAGCTCCCTGTACCATGGAACTTTCCACAGATCCAGTTGTGGTTGCAGGTACAACAAAATTTTTCAAGGTTGGCAGAGTAATGCAATATAATACTTCAATCATCTCCTGCTTAAATTTAGCTGCCATCACCCATCTGACATATTTGAATGAAGACCACTTTCAGAAAATGTCAAGTAAGAGTTGGGTTTGATGATACCATTAATTCCTGCTATCTAATTAAGCTTTCCCATATTAGAACCTCTCATGCTCTAATGTGCAGGTAATTTGAGCTGTTTCATATCCTGTGGAATTGAGCACTCACAACAGTGGCCACTGCACACAACAGAAACTGACCACACTTTCCCTCTACCAAACTGGTGCATTGCCAAAGACATACTTATTGAGTATAAGATTCAGTATTACTTTCAGATATTCTCCAGAGTAAATCATGGATTTGCATCCCACAGTAATTTTTCTATCCCTAATGCCTGTGAGTAGTTTGGAAATTTGAGACTGGACATACTTGAGTTTTGACTGTTTGCTGACTTGCACTCAGGGATGAGAAGGGATGTGAGAGATAATGATATCCTGATATCCTGAGATGGGCAAGGCTGAGACCAGAAGACATTGCTGAGGTGAAAGCAGTGTCTTCCTGCCTGGGTTAGTGGGAACAAAGGCAGGATGTACCACCCATTCCTGCGGATACCAGAAAACCACCTCTCTCATGTATGTGACAGAGTCTGAACAAGGTTTAAGTTTACCATGGGGGGAGGGTCAAAAACTATCTATATTCTGGCTTAAGTTCTTGTGTACAATGGGATGGATACTAGCAAAGATATGTACTTTAAGTGATGATGGAGGTTGAGGCTAAGTTTCACAAACCAACTGAGATGGCCCAGTTGGCATGTCAAAAATGTGGCCTCTGTGTTCTTACAGCTGCCTGTACTTTTGACTGTTTGCCAACTTGCACTCAGTGATGAGAAGGGATGTGAGAGATAATGATATCCTGATATCCTGAGGTGGGCAAGGCTGAGACCAGAAGACATCACTGAGTGGGAAGCAGTGTCTTCCTGCCTGGGGTAGCAGGAACAAAGGCAGGATGTACCACCCACATGAGAAAGCTTTTCTGCAGGATGGGGAACAAGAGCGACAATGAGGTGGAACCATGAGAACCTGATGGTTGTGGTGTGGGGAACTCGCATGTCTGGTGGATCTGCCCCAACTCGAAGCATAATGATGCAATGGACTTCTGCCACAGCACACCTGCCCACTGGGTGCAGTGTTGTTTTGTCTGCCCCTGTGCTTGTGGGGGGTTGGGCTAGGCATAGGGGATCCTTGGTGCAAGCATGATGTCAAGCAATGCCTGGCACACTTGGTGGAGCCTCTACATTCCCCTGGGGGATGGGTGCGCTTGTCTCCAGAATGGAGATTGGGGTCAGGAGCAACCCAAGCTTGTGAAGGTGACTGTGGAGGTGGATTGACTGAGGGAGTCAAAGGTAGTTGATTGTCCCTGAAACCAACACCTGAAAACTAGTGTCAGCAATGGAATGGAGTGGATGAGAATGGATAAAGGAGTGGATAAAAATGGATAGAAGGAGGGATAAAGTGGATGAAGGGATGACAGGTGAGATAGCACCTGACCCAGATATGGTCTGAATGGTTAGATGGTTTAAACTGAACAGGTGAACAGGGGGTGGATATATCTAGAGCTTACCTGGAATGCATGGAGTGGCGCCAGTCATAGCAGATCTCTGCTGTCCCTGGTTTGTGTCCTCAGTTCCCAACCCACCAGAAGGCGGGCCAGAGAAAGGGAACAATGAACCATACCCAGGGCAACCCAAAGATTCACCTCAAGAGGGTGCGAGTGCAAAGCCAGCTGGATGGGCTGGGATGTGATTGGAGTATGAAGGCCCTGGGCTTGTGGATGTTGCCAGGTCTCCTCTAGGGAAGGGCAATGGAGCTCCATGCTCCCTGGATCCAGAGATGAGTCCGACGCAGGTGCCCTTGGAGTGTAGGGCTTCAGATGGCTGGAGGAGTTGGCATTGGTCCAGGACAATGTTTGTGCCAGTTTGGTCATTGATGTCAATGTCCTCTCCCCTTGCAGTGGAGGCTTGCTGCTTACCCTTGCTGCTAGGTTGCCAGCCTCTAACTGATCTGGCAGATGTAGAGACTTGTCCTTCCCCAGTGGGAGAGTCATCTTCACCTTTGACACAAGTGTGAGACTCTTTGGGTATCTTGTAGATGGATTCCAGGTGTGAGCTGGGTTGCTGGGAGCATGTTCACAGATGTCCAGCTGGGATGTGAGGGTTCATCACATTGGTTGTGTCAGTTGTGTCGCTGGATGCTGTTGCTGAGGTCATATGGGAAGCAAAAACATTGGCAGGGGAGTGGAAAGGAATGTGTGATGTGAAGAAGAATCAAAAACTATCTATATTCTAGCTTAAGTTCTTGTGTACAATGGGATGGATACTAGCGAGGAGATGTACTTTAAGTGATGATGGAGGTTAAGGCTAAATTTCACAAACCAACCAAGATGGCCTGGTCGGCATGTCAAAAATGTGGCCTCCATGTTCTCACAGCTGCCTGTACTATATGTCTATGCTTATATATTGAATCTCATAATCTTTTTTTTTGATTAGGTTGGGCTAGAGAACAATCAGCTTGAGGTATTGCAGTGTGGTTTCATTGATTTTTGGATGAAAAATCTAGAGTAACAAAAGTTCAGATCACCATCTCTTGCAACCACAAGGGATGTTGAGGATAGAGGTGAAGGCAGAGTGACAGGTGCATACACCACCTGCATGAGACATGGAGTCACAGTTTCTAATGATGACACTAATAGGGAAGCTTGAGCACAAATCAAATGTGAAAGAATGAGCAAGGTTGAGGAAGGAGACAGAGCAGGTGGGACTTGAGGGGAGTAACAACAGACTGTAGTGGACATAGCAGAGTTGCCTGCAACAGAAAGAGCTGAAGTAGGTGGGCACTGGACAAGAACATTGCTTACAGAGACTTGAAGAGAGGGAACCAAAGTCTGAGCGATGTCCAGAGTGGAAGAAACTGTCACTGGAATTATAAGCAGCTGTGGTAAATCACAATGAGGGTTTTGTCATCAATAGGCCAAAGAGAGACAGCAAGAATTGGTTCAATGAGGGGGAGCTGGGTGAGTGAGACTGGGAGTTTGAAGGGTTTTGAGACTGGATACAAGTTATTACAAATAATAAGAGCCAAGCTGGTTGATGTATTATCTTTGTCAGGAGTCGCACACAGAGGGTAAGATACAGAGACAATCTGCATAGATATAACATTGTCTTGGGCAGGCAAAGCAATTTGCAACCTAAGCAAGGACAGCAACTGAAGTAATGAGCATAAACTGGTGGGTGATTAAAAGTACAGATAACCACATATGATGGCATCATTTATATCATCCATATTCACATTATCCAGTTCTGTATTCACTTCAACCTCAATGGCAGAGGGGTTTGAGCTATCTGGAACAACATACATCTGATAGAACAACATTACTTTTCTGGGGGTGAAAGAGCAGAAGAGTATCAATGAAAGCTCACTAGCACAGCCCATTTCATTGACTCTTTGCTGGCACTTGAGGATGGAGCCTGTTGCTAGGTGTATGAGCCAGAACTAGCCCCAAGAAATCAATTCAGAGAGCAAACTTTGATAATGGCATGTTTTGCTTTCCAAGCTGATAGGGTATGGGTGACAACAGGCTTGGCAGCCTTCATATGCACTCTGTGGAAGGTGACATTCCCTAAAAAGCGACACATAAGAAGAGCAATAAACATACATAACAAGAGTATCTTTGTCAAGTACTCATTTCCCTGCTCTAGAGTTGTCCATATACAGAAGTTTCTTGCATTGAGCTTGCAGATCAGTCACTGAGTGATTTTGCTTCTGACCTCTTCCAAGTTCTGCAGAAGGACTGATTGTAGCAGAGCTCTGGACACATTCATGGTGAGAAAGTACTGTCAAACAATGTTGTGTCTGAACCATACTAATCCCTGCTCCACACCTAGCCCTCTGTGAAGCAGGTCTCCATTCCAACAAAGTTTATTGAAACATCCCTCCAGGTGGGAGTTCTGAACACAAAAGACAAGGAAATCAGAGCTTGGTGAGCTGATCCAGGTCTTGAGTTCCTACAACACATTGTGAGCAAGAGCACAAAGAAAAACAGACATAATTAAAGCACACCAATTGTTTGTGTCTGTTTAGATCATAATCTTTAGATGCAGATTGAGTGTACTTTACAGTGAGTTCAATTCCAACTGGATGGAACTTGTCTCTCAAAGTCACTTAGCTTGACAGACAAGTGTCATTGAGTAGTTGCTTGAATCAGGCTAGAGCTCCATCCTGGGATTGCTTGAGAAGAGACTCAAAACTTGTGATTTGGTGAGTTGAGACATGCATGCTTTAAAAGAGGGTGCAAGATGTCAATAGAAATTGACAGACAGTGGTTGTTAGAAGAGAGGCACATAGCCTTGATTACATATGCTCGGCACTAGATGGCCATATTAGTGCTCTGACAGCTCAGCTTCCAATAGTGCAGCTTTTCTGTGACAGCCATTAGCATCCACGGCTTAAATTGGAACTGCCACAATGGTACAGGATTGGTCCCATGTTGGGTTTGCTACCTGTGCTGGTGCCATGCAATGGTGACAGAGTTACAGAGAGTGCAGTCACAAAAGGGGAAGGCTTGCTGAGTTGAGTGAGCACTGAGCTTAGCATTCAGACAAGTGACAAGGTAAAGGTGTTGATTTAAGAAAGGTTACCCTAGTTCTATGTACTTACTGGCTTAAATAGTAGTACGAGGGTTATGTAATGGAGAACTAAAAGGAGTTATTGATAAGATAAAGAAGGAGATGAGTGAATGAATGGTAAGTGAGTGGGAAGTAAGTAATGCAACAACCAAGATCATAACACACCACTACATATGCCCTCCTGAGATTGCAAATGGAATCTCATAACAAAAACAAAATGTACACCAGTCAAGTCTCCATCTGAGAGCCAGAAGTCGATGAGGAAGTGACCAGGGTAGAAGTCCCAGAGCATCAGGCCTTAGCTTCTCTCTGGGCACAGAGCATAAAGGACAATTTTGGGTCCTCACAACAGGAAGTTTGCAATGCCTTCCAGCTATGGCATTCCTGTATTGCCAAATTGTGTTTGCAATCATTGGCACTGACCTTAACTAAGGCATGAACAATGCCTTTGAGGTTAGAACCAAAGTATCCAGCCAAAATGTCATCGTTGGCAGTAGGAGCAGGGTTTCAAAGGGAAGTGGGGTGTGGGTAGGTTTTACCTGCATCAGAAATGAGCTGTGCATCAAAGAGCTGGAATGCTTCAGACTCATACTCATCCTTGCTCCACAGACAAGAATAAGAAATATGGCCTTCACCATGGAAGGGAGTGACATTGTCCTTGCACATGGTCATGAGTTGGAATTTGAGCATATCCAGTGTTACAAGATTAATGGTAGCAGCGATGGGAAGGTAGTCTGGAAGAATAGGGACATTCCATCCCTTGGTAAGAGCAACAGAATGATGAAGTAATTGGACCATGAACGTGTCATCTTTGTGCCACACAGTCTTGGGTGAGGCAATGCTGTTGGTGATGGTCCAGCCATTGACCTCATTGGGATCATAGGAGATGCAGTGTAAGTCTGGTAAGAAAATGTCATCACCAGAGAATATAGGGAGATTAGTGGTTGGCATGAGTGCTGGGGAAGATGGGATCAAAGAAGGAATGTGGGTAGAATTTTGGATATGGGTCAAGCTATGT
The DNA here is from genome assembly GCA_000827265.1 of Collybiopsis luxurians FD-317 M1. Classification (NCBI taxonomy): domain Eukaryota; kingdom Fungi; phylum Basidiomycota; class Agaricomycetes; order Agaricales; family Omphalotaceae; genus Collybiopsis; species Collybiopsis luxurians. The sequence continues at coordinate 45,809 of KN834888.1, forward strand.
TCCTCACTTTTTATGGTATGCTCTCTTCCAGATCTCAGAGAAAAGGTAAAAGTGAGGCACGCCAAAAAAAGTTGACTTGTTCCCTCTTCAGGAACATCTGCTGAGCTGCGGCCAGCAGATAAATCTACAATTGAATTGACACCAATTGCTTCAAGGTACTCAGTCAACAGTTCCAGGTGGCTGATTTTACTGTATGGCAACCAAGTCATGTTGCCAGATTTCCAGAAAACCTCAAACATTGAATTTTTGTGTGAGCCTGGATGTGAGAGTATACAATCAACTGCCCATTCATCAGATATCTCCCCAAAGTTGGCAACTTGATGTTCCAGTTGACCGGGGAATAACTGGTCATCATTTGGAATATGAATGCATAGCAAGGATGCATGAAAAACATCATGAATCCCTCTCTTCTTCAAGCTCATAGGTAAATCTAAGCGACAAGAAGATTCACTAACAATATCCAAGATTTTGTAGGGACCAATATATTTTGGTAACAGTTTGCAAGCATGACCTTTTGGAAAGGAAATATTTTTTGTAGAGATGTAAACAAGATTGCCAGCCACAAATGGAGATTGTATACAATGACAATTTTCATCCCTAGTCTGCTTAGTGTGATGATACAGAAGCAAATCATGAGCAGACATAACAGCTTCCTTCATCTGTTGTGCAAATGCATGTACACCAGGGAACTCAGACTCAGCCGCACCATTCCAGATGAATGAACATGGTAGTCAACCAGAGCTTAAAAAGAAGGGGGAATAACTGGTGGTTTCAGAATGTGCCAAGTTAATTGCAAACTCCACCGCTGGTAGGCATGTTACCCAGTCATCTTGATATTCCACCACACACTGTCGGAGCATCTGCATTACTGTTCAATTTGAATGCTCTGTAAGTCCATCCATCTCAGGGTGATAAGCACTTGACATGCGGAGCTTTGTGCCAATCAAGGAATGCAGGTACGACCAGAATCTACTTGTGAATAGGGAATCTCAATCACTAATAATCACCTTGGGTAGGCCATGATGCTTGTAAACCTCCATGAACACAAGTTCCACTACATCTTTAGCCTTGTAATTAGCCTGACTCGGAACCACATGTACCATTCTTGTGAGATGATCTACAATTGTTGTGATCATATCAGATTTACCATTGCGATTAGAGCTCTCTGGCAAGGGACCCACAAAGTCAATTCCAATAACTTCCCATGGATAGCTTGGGACTGGCAGATGTTTAAGCAAACCATAGGGCTTATGATTTGATGACTTAGTTTTGTGACAGACAGAGCAAGAATCACAAAATTTTTGCATGTCATGTACCATAGTCTTCTACCTAATGTGGTCCCGCAGATATGCTAAGGTCTTTTGTGAGCTTAAATGAGCTAATATTGAGTGAGCTTCATCAATAAGAATTTCCCTAAGCTTATGGGTTCCAATTGAAACATCTGGAATACACATAACCTTACGGTCAGTGAGTTTCAAATAAATGATACCACTTGAGACCTCATAGTTTCTATATTCCCTTGGGTTTTTTAGTATAGCACTGAATACTGAATCATTGGAATACTGATTTGTAACAGCACTCTCAATATCAATACCAGCTCGCCCCTGTGAAGCAATTTGTTGGAGAGACAGTGGTTGCGCTGATCTCGGTAATTCATTAATTTTAGTTGTCACCAGATCGGAGTGATGTTCTGGTTGCTGATCCACTCCTGTGGATTTATTACTTCCAGGTTGAGGTGTCTGTGATGGGCCAGGCCCAGTGATGTCATTGTTATGCAAAATTCTAGATTGTCCAAAAAACTGGGTCAGAGCAATTAGACCTTCCTCCTGGGCAGCTTGAGCCTTTGCTGACTTGCAGGGGTTAGAGAACAATTCCATCTTGCCAGCATAGATAGAGTCTGGCACAGTACACTGTGCTTCTGTACCTACAAGAAGTAGCATTGTTATGAGCCCAAATCCTAGATCCTCAGTATCCATTAAGTCATGAGCTGTATATTCACTTTGAGCTCTAATAGTTCCAGGAGCATCATTAGAATACATACGCAATAATGCATCCACAAGAACATTCTCAGTGCCCCAAACATACTCAACCTCAAAGTCAAATTCTGATATTTTTTCAAACCAATGCGCTTGACACCCTGATAAATCTTTTTGGTTGACCAAGTGAATCAGACCTTTATGGTCTGTTATCCATTTGAATAGAACACCTTGTAGAATATCCCGGTGACACAACATTGTCTCAACTCCAGCCAACATTTCAATCTCATGAACTGGATAGTTTTGTTGCACTGAATTCAACTTTGCCGAGTAAAATGCTGCTACTTTACCATTTTTCCAGGTAGGTCCTTGTATTATGGCTCCGGATACACCAGTTGCACAGCTGTCAGTGACCATCCACACTTGCATGGCTTTTTTTGAGTAATTGAGTGGTACTCTGTGATGCATCTTTGATTTGCCAACCAAGCGCTTAATTTCCTGAAAAGCACATTCCTCAGAATGTCCCCACTGGAATGGCACTGTATCACCAGTGATTGCATGGAGGTGACCCATAGGAACTCATACCTCTGCAATGTCATCAGCAAGGAATCTGACTGAGCCAAGAAATCCTCAGAGTAAGTCACGATTAGTAGGTGATCTCCACTTCAAAATTGCATCAACTTTATCAGGATCCATATGGATACCACTGCTATTAACAATCCGGCCAAGAATACAGATTTCATCAGCAAGGAAGTTCAATTTTTTCTCGCTAATATATAATTTTTCATGGCGTAAGATATCAATGACAAGTTCGACATGAGTAATATGCTCCTCTAGTGTATTTGAATAGATAATGATGTTGTCTAAATAGACGTCCATGAACTGACCTATGTAGGCAGAAAATAAATAGTTCATTAGTGTCTGATAAGTGGCAGGTGCATTGCAATCGCCCTGCTGAATGACTTGACTAACCATGTTACCATCTGGAGTTGATACTGCAGTTCTCCAAACATTGGCAGGGTCAATTTGGATTTGTTCATAGGCATCCTTTCCCTCCAGCATTGAATGGTAACAAGCCTGAGCTGCACAATGTAAGATACTATCTATATCTGGAAGTGGTGATGCTAACTTACGAGTATTAGCATTTTGTTGATGCAAATCAACAACAACTTGCAACCTGTCCTTTTGATCACCTGTTTTTGGTATCAGCATCATAGGAACAGTATTGCTTGAGGTTGTAACTTTCCACCTACTGCTTTTGATGTATGTATCATGCTTTGCTGCCCACTGGTCTCTGAACTTTTCTGGCAGCCGAGATGGCCTCCAAGGAATAATCAGACTTTCATCAATCAATGGTATGTGATGATTGATTACTCTGAGTGGCAGCAAGTCAGTATTTTCAGCTGTCCCACAGATAGGTCTAGCATAATCAGTAAGCATGCTATGTACTTGCTGAAGCTGTTCAGAGTATATCTCCATACTTCTAGATGCCAGTTGAGAGATAGTTGGACCCTGGAGTGGTAACGACTCTGTACTTTCTATCACAACTCGCACAGGATTGAAGCCAATTGTTGCTTGATGTTGGAACAAGAAAGGCATACCCAAGATCAAGTCATAGTTAGACAGGTTAGTGGCATCAAAATATTGCTTTCCTTTAATATTCTGATATGCAAAATCAATGGTCACTCCCCAGTTGACCTTTGAGCGAGATCCTTGTACAGCTAACTGCAATGTAAGTGGTGTCTTCAGTTCCTGCTTCTTGCATTTCAACTGATCAACTAGTGTGTTTGAAATAAAATCACCTAGAGATCCTGAATCAATCAGAGCCTTTGCAGGCTTACCATTCAAGGTTACATCCACCACGACTGGCCTTGGAACTTTACAGCTAGGATCTTTCACCGCCGCTGCATTTTGTTGAAGCCCCGCATACTGGTTTTGGGGAATTTGCACTCCATTGAGTTCAAGCTCACAGAGTAACTCACCCTCCAGTAGATTACCACACCATACGAGGTAAGCAATCAACTCATCATCAGTGAGTTCCTGTATTGGCATTGATGATTTATCAAATAGTGTACCAAATATAGGTTCATCATCAAGCCAGAGCATTGATGGATAACAGTCCTGATAAAACTGAATGTACTGTTTACAAACCCAGCGATACAAGTCAAATTTGGGTCGTCACATATACTCCATTGATAGTTGGAATAATAGCCCACACAACTGATCCTGCACAATGTACATATTTTTTCCCAAAATTGGGTATGCTTGGAACCGGAAACCAAGAACCTTTTATGTATGTTCAGGCTCCAAGTCATCACCTGGGAAATATGTACAGTGATCTAACAGACAAGTTATTGCAGTTTCAAAGACATCACCCATTGCTGGATGAGACATCCATTTTTGACTTGAGTCGTAATAGTTAGGTACTTCAAAACCATTCAATTGACTATGTTTCAAAGTATACCACTGAACAATATTAAATTCCTGGGTTTCTAGCCAAGAAGAAGGAATAGTGAATTCGCTATCATCATCTCCTAGGTAGGAATAAGCATGAGTAATTACTATATGCTTTGTGTCTGATATTCGGGATACAGAAAAGCACATCAGATAGTCCAATTTTTCTGCAAAGAGGTCATCTGCTGCATATGGTGCTGATGTGGCCAGTAAATACTGTGCATGATTAGCAATTGGATCACCCAATTCTCGCTGCAATGGATTGTTCTGCCATCCATACCAAGAATGATTCAAGTGGTTATGAATAAAAACTTGTTGCTGCGCTGTCAAGTCACAGACACATTCCGGTTTTGGAAGGTAAAACAGCAATTCCGTGTAGCTTTTGCTTCAGAGCATATCAATTTGACGCCATTCAGCATTGGCCTTATGCACTGTAAACAGTGTTGACCTGTCATCCCATTTTGGGCTATGGAAGAGCCATTCAAGTGCATCCTCCTTTACTTCCTTGGGAGATGAACACAGTGTTGACAGCTCACCGTCCATGTTATTCAGAGCCATAGCACCAACTGACATACTAGATGCTGATCTATCAAAGTAGCTCAGGTACGAGGAGACTTGTGGAGTGAGATGTTGGTCTTCCTCAGGGTGTGGGGTACTACCTTCATTTGAGTTGTTAGAGTCAGATTGATAACCATATTCGGAGTCACTATCAGAAACATCCTGTAGCTCTGGCATGGAACTCAAGTCTGGATCTTCCTCCTCTTTCTCAGAATCTGTAAGTTCATCACCAGTCTCGTTTTGCCATTCATCTGACTCATCACTGAAATATGTAGCTTCTACATCCTCAAACCAATCAATAGATCCCAATGTCAATTCCACTAGCAGTTCTTGAACAGTGTCATGTAGGGAATTGACTTCATGTAATTCAAATTCCATATTATGATTAGGAATACCAGGCAGGCCTGACACATTCTTGTCAGTTTTGACAGTATGATGTTCAGGACACTGTCTTGATGTATGTCATATTTGTCCACAATTGAAACATCTGCCTTCAGCACAGTAGCAGTCTTGTTCTGCTTTAGACAGTCTATTATTTTTGCCTGTCTTGCTTGGGCCAGAAGTGGTATGAGAGTTATTTGATTGACTCAAAGACTTGTTTGACTGACTACCGCTAGCAGAATTTTCACCGGCATGCCCTCCAGATGAATGATTACTATTTGACTGATTGTTACACCCTCCACTGCTTGATGCTCCTCCATTGCCTGGTGAGTTTCTATTTCCTTGATTGGATCCACCAGCTGTGCTTGGATTCTGTTTATGTTTGACTTCTTCAATCAATTCAAGCACTTCGGCATGTTCAACTACCTCAGTATACGAGGACTGCTCAGGATGAAGATTTCAAGTGTATAGGCCTGCGGCAATATATCCAGCAAAGCCATCCCATAATAATGAGACTTTCTCCTGTTCATCAATTGGACCAATTGTGTCACACAAATCCTCAAAGTAACCAACACATTCTCGAACTCTATGCTTCCCTTGACTACAACGGTGCAATTTACATTGTTGCTCAGTTCGGAAATTCAATGGGAAAATATAGTCATAAAGTCATATGAAGAATTGTTGAAGTGTCCAATTTTTGGGGTATGTATCGAGTGGCATGCCGTCCAAACAGGTACTGCGGGTACCATATATTAAACCTGCCTGTACAATATTTGCATCCCGCGGGTGGGACTATTCATTTTTTCATTCATTCGTTATTGTACTTGGCAGATTAAATTGAATAGTATTGAGACAAATCATACACATACAAATGGGAAATATATATACACTCATTGATAATGTATGCTACTGTATATGCATCTACTGCAGTGGGATTCATGTACAGTAGGGGGTGGCAGGAGTTATGTTCAATTGATGATATAGTCAGTATTGAGCGATTTGAAATAAACAGCAGAGCAATTGTTTGCAGTGACTGATCTGTTCAGCCACTGAAATAGATTGCAGTAGCAATTATTTTCAGTGACTGATCTGTTCAGCCGCTGAAATAGATTGCAGTAGCAATTATTTTCAGTGACTGATCTGTTCAGCCATTGAAATAGATTGCAGTAGCAATTATTTTCAGTGACTGATCTGTTCAGCCACTGAAATAGATTGCAGTAGCAATTATGTTCCAAAATTACTTGGCAATACTTTCTCATACTTGACAGTTAGTCTCGGCTCACAACTGTCATATTCACACACAGCACCCATTATAGTGGTCAATTGCATGTAATGTATAACTGGCACTACACATAGACGGCGATCACAACAATTTTATTTATTGAAGGGTCAGCATGTATGCAATGAATTATTCATTTTGGAATTTGAACCAGCTTGCTAGAAAAATTAGGAAACGGGCTGCTGAGAGAATGAAAGTTACCAACATAGTGACGTTGTGGTAGCTTCTTTAGGAAGGTTGGCGACTGGTTGGCGACCAGTTAGCGACTAGTTCACACTGGTTCATATTTGGTTCAAGTTTGGTGCATACCGTTTGATATGTTGATCATTGCCTATCTGTCATTGCTCGCCGCCTCCCGCTCACTGACTTCCGCCTCCCGCTCATTGTTAGCCGCCTCCCACCCAATGTTCTTTATTACCAAAAAGTTCAGATATTGTTAGATTGAAAGTTTGAGCTGTTCAGTGCATGTTTACACTATTTAAAGTGTACTAAAAGGAAAGAAATAGGTTTTGTAAGGCAAAAAAAAAAGCAGCGGCAACGCGGACCGCGGGCATTAAATGGGCGCCTGTGTCAAACTCGTCGTGTAAAACAACGAGCTCAAGGAGTCAGATGGGGGCTGATTAGCATCGGACCCCCCGGAAATGTATTCTGACACTGTCATTAACCATTTCAAGGTTTCTTTTAGAATGAATATGTCCTGCTTGCAATATTATCTTATGGACTAGTTGAAATCAGCCTTAAAACTCGAGTGCATTGCATGAAAAAGTGAGCTGAATAATGTAGGAACCACTATCATGCCCTGAAAATATTTGAATCTCATCCATGCAGGTTATTCATCCATATATTCATCAGAAATATGATCTTTGGGGAACTTCAAAATGGATAGGAATGGTCAAGTTCCCTAGTTGAACCAATTTGTATTCTACGAGAAGCAGGAATGTTATGTAGAACTTTTGTATGAGTCAAATATGTTCCACCCCAATACAATGAAGTAAATATGTCATCAGCATGTGCACCAAAAGTTTGCTAAGATTATAGTCGCTCCTTCTTTCCTCAGTGCATTGTTACAAGCAGTGCACTCGAGTTTTAGGTCTGATTTCTATGGTCCCACAAGATATTACTGCAAGCAGGACATATATATTCCAAATAGAACCTTGAAATGATTGAAGACAGTGTCAGGATACATTTCCGGGGGGTCCGGTGCTAATCAGCCCCCATCTGACTCCTTGAGCTCATTGTTTTGCACAACGAGTTTGACACAAGCGCCCATTTAATGCCCGCGGTCTGCGTCGCCGCTGCTTTTTTTTTCGCCTCACAAAACCTATTTCTTTCCTTTCAATACGCTTTAAATAGTGTAAACATGCTCTTGACAGTTCAACCTCTCATTCTAACAATATCTGAACTTTTTGGTAATAAAGAACATTGGGCGGGAGGCGGCTAACAATGAGCGGGAGGCAGAAGTCAGTGAGCGGAAGGCGGCGAGCAATGACAGATAGGCAATGATCAACATATCAAACAGTATGCACCAAACTTGAACCAAATATGAACCAGTGTGAACTAGTCGCTAACTGGTCGCCAACCAGTCGCCAACCAGTCACCAACCTTCCTAAAGAAGCTACCAGCAGCCCGTTTCCTAAGTTTTCTAGCAAGCTGGTTCAAATTCCAAAATGAATAATTCATCGCATACATGCTGACCCTTTAAAAAATAAAATTGGTGTGATCGCCATCTATGTGTAGTGCCAGTTATACATTACATGCAATTGACTACTATAACAGGTGCCGTATGTAAATATGTCAGTTGTGAGCCGAGACTAACCCTGTCAAGTATGAGAAAGTATTTGCCAATAATTCTGGAACAAAATTGCTGCTGCAATTTGTTTCTGTGGCTGAACAGATCAGTCACTGAAAATAATTGCAGTAGCAATCTATTTCGGTGGCTGAACAGATCAGTCACTGAAAATAATTGCAGTAGCAATCTATTCCCTTCAGTCACTGCAAGTACTTCCCCTACTATGTATGACTGGTTGCTGATTATATCATTAATTGCACAAAGCTCCTGCCCTCTTACTGCACATGAATCCCATTGCAGTAGATACATATGCCATGGCATTTATATTCCCTGAGAATCTATGTATTTCCCATTTGTATATGTATTATTTTTCTCAATACTCAATTTAATCTGAGTCTAACATGAAATGAATAAAAAAATAAATAGTCCCACCCGCGGGATGCAAATATTGTACGGGCAGGTTCAGTATATAGTACCCGCAGGCCCTGTTTGGACGGCATGCCGCTTGATCTATATCTGCAATTTTCTGGGCTATCACTGCATGTACACTCATAAAACCTGTATGCTGTTCCCTTCAGATAATGAGACATTATGTCAACTTCACAATGTATTGGGACATTTCCATCCTCAATGTAACAACTTGTTTGTTTCACAAATTGCATAAATTCACGAGTATTCATAGAGCCACTGTATGCTGTTGGGGGTATTGGTTTAATATCCATTTTAAACAAGGGATTACACCCTACAACTTCAGCTGCATTGAAATTCTGGGTCTCAATTAGATGATGGGATTGACCGGCTATTGGCATGCTAAACATAGTTTTACCGAGCCGGCTATTTTGAGAAATGAAATCACTAGGACGATCTGCTTGCATGTGGGCTGTTGTCTGAAGAATGGTGGCCACTCAACTTGGATGTCACATTAACAATCCTATCGGCCATTGTATCAGACATAGCCTCACTCATTGCTCGGGGTGCTGTGCCTAGAAATGGTTCATCTGGAACATCTTCCATTTTAACTGAGGGCCGTTTGCGAGCTTGTTGAGCTTCAAGCTCTCTCGACGCTTTTACTTCAGCAAATCTGCATTTCTCATCCTCCTGCCGTTGCAAAATTGGCATCATTGAACCTGGATATCAGGCTTCTTCAAGCTATCCAAGATCTGCATTTGAACATCTGGATCCGCTTCATCAGGGTTGAGTTGTACACTTCCCCAATTCCTCGGATCAGCAGATTTGCCTTTTCCAGAAGAACTTGCCCCTTCTGTATTCTGAACAAAGTGATGGTGAGAAATCTGTTCCCGTTGCTGTGGAGTTAAATTAGCTTCAGCTTGTTGTATTGCCGCAATTTGCTCATGAGACAAATCAATCAAGGAATCATTCAAATTTTTATTAGTACAAAACTGTCTATTATAATCCATAGTTTCAGCAGACCTTCCTGCAACAGCATGGCCTCTTGGCTCAAGCAAATCAGATCCATTGCCTGAGGGACTGCCCTGGTCAGACCAAGTAGCAGGCCTCAACGGCGGCAAGGAAGCTCCCTCTGGGGTCTCGAGACTTGCTCAGACTGCTCTCCCTCAAAGGGCACATACCAGGGTAATTCAACCCTGACTCCAACTCAGAGTGACAAGACAAAGGAAGATTCTTACCTGGTGCTGTGGGTTTGTGCATACCCTCACCTGAAGTAGAACCTGTAGTAGACATAGCAAAGACAAAACTTTTACCAAAAATAACAGAGAATCTGAAGCAGAAAAAATCAGTGAGATTTCCAACAAAGCAAACCTTTGTATTGCAGAGACACCAGAGGAAGCTCAAAGTTGATCAGACTTGAGGGTACCCATAAGATGTCGAGACACGAAGATTGCTTGTCAAAAATATGCCGCGCAATGGTGACGGAGTTACAGAGAGTGCGGTCACAAAAGGGGAAGGCTTGCTGAGTTGAGTGAGCACTGAGCTTAGCATTCAGACGAGTGACAAGGTAAAGGTGTCGATTTAAGAAAGGTTACCCTAGCTCTATGTACTTGCTGGCTTAAATAGTAGTACAAGGGTTATGTAATGGAGAACTAAAAGGAGTTATTGATAAGATAAAGAAGGAGATGAGCGAATGAATGGTAAGTGAGCGGGAAGTAAGTAATGCAACAATGAAGATTGTGACACGCCGCTACAGCTGGTGACAGATAGCGTCACTATCTAGCGCCGGTATTAGTAATTCTGTGCACAAAGGCAATTTTGTCTCGTGCCTGTCATTCCCGCTGCCTGACCATTTTACTTGCATTTTACAGTTGTATTTTTGTCTTTTCAGCTAAGTCTTGTATGCAAAATTTATTGTACATGTAATAGATGTATTAGCATGTTAACAATAAAGAGTGGGAATTGAACCCAGGTCCCTGTCACTTTCCGGGGACAGTGCTCTAACCAACTGAGCTACTTGACCATTTGCATTCAATGGATGTGGATTCAATCTCAATCCAACACCAATGTCCCCCTTCGCCGATCCTGAGTTTGCATCTTGAAAATTTACCCTAAGGCTTTGAGTTCTAGGACAGCTTGCACTCAGCTCATGTAGCAATGTTCATTCATGCACTAAGGAGTCTTACAGAAATTTAGGTCTAGATTGGTCCCAAATTGAGAGTCATGGCTATATTTACATGCTATAGTATTTGAAGAATTGGGTGAAGTGCAATATCTTTGCTTCTTGATGAACTCAATGCACCGCAACTAGTGATGGGTGAATGGGAACTCAACACATGAGCGCTGAGCAAGCAAAATAATTCCAGATTTGGGTGCTCGGCAACTGGCACTTTGATACTGTTGAGAATATTCCAAATTTGGATTTTTATCCTGGGTTTTCGTGCATTAGCGTGAAGAAAAAGATGGCTTGTTCCTCAAAATTTATTGGAAAGATACATGCTCCCAATATAGAAGAGACTATTGGAAGCCCATGTCGGAGATATAGAGAGGAGACAGTAAACAATGAGCTCTCTCTCCTTCCTTCTCTTTTCCCTCTTTCCTTTTTCGGATTTCTTTAATTATTTTAATTATTGCCACCAGCATCAGTATTGAGCCCATGTTGAGGGACCACAGCCAAAGTTATTATTCTATTGAATATGTCCTGTCTTCACTATACTAAAGATTCTCGCATGCATACAAATGCATATCAAGTTTCTAAGTGCTCTGAACATAGTTTCTGAAGGGTATTGCTCTAGCGTCAGTATACGAAGGGGACGGGCATGATAATCTCCAACTGACAGGGACATCTGGGCGCATGAGTTTAAAGCGAACACGTCCCACCAGAGATGATTCGGGGGAAAGCATGTAGCACTGTCTTATGGATATAAATCCTCAGTCCAGGTATCTCGAAAGATTTACGGGCTACTTGCTCCACCTCAGTTCATCTAGAACATTTACTCTTGTTGTTGTACACTTATCATTCGTACATATTATGTTAACACTCGAGATGGTACCAGGGTACCATCGTCAGCTCCTCTCATAGAACAGAATTGCGTTCACGATCCGCACAATTCCTGTTCTTTTTTTTTGTTTCTAACAAGTAAAAATAGTGTTGTTCGGCCAAGTAGCCAAAGACTGTTTAATGGGATATCGATAGCATAGATTTTTGAGAGATGGTGGTGCGAGTAAGAAAATTCGCATTCTTTACAAATAAATACCACATTTTCGGTCTTCAGCTAAGCGGAGAATGGCGCAACGTGGCCTTTGAGACTTTGAGTCGGTCCTTCAACTCTCGATAGGAAAATGGACGCATTTCCTAGTGTATGGAAAAGTTTTAATATTCTCATTCTTTATTTAGCAAGTGCCTGTGCTACATTCCCAGATTAGGATTGTACACTGTCAATGGGCAAAAAAGATACCTGATATCTTGTCTGAACTCAGGAACCCCCAAAGTCTCCCTGAGTGAGTAACAATCAATGACCTAGGGCAATTGCAACTTTCACTACGTCCTTCCAAATTAATGCCAGACGAATTCATTATCTACTTCAAAAATGTACAAGGTAAGTGTTAATCGCTTGAACTAAAAATCGCCTCAGATATTCATATTCCAAGAGTGGTACGCGCCGAGTGCCATTTGTACATATTATGCTGACACATGAAGTACCGAAGTACTTTCTCAGATACCCCCCATGTAACGAAGAGCAGTTTTCACAATCCACAAGATCATGGTAGTTGATCCAAGTGTGTTCCTTCCCCACGTAGTATGTCCATTAAATCTTCATGAACGGAGAAGAGCGGCCTTCCTCGTACAAATTTTGTATCCTTCTCAAACGGTTCCTGAACTATTGTATGCGGATACCAATCGGTTCAGTGATATTTGCTTATTTGTGTTTACAGCCGTAGCAAAAAGGCCACATTTGCCCGTTCTGATATTAATCTACGACAAAATTGGAGGCGATAAATGCGAGGCAATTGTAATTGACGTAGAATAGAGATTCAATTACTCGGTACCCATAACCGTAGTGGTCTCCGCGAAATTGACTAATTATTTTGCAGTTCAAATCGACAAGAATGACAAGGCCCTAAGGCTTTTGCTTAAATGTTATCCTACAGAGAAGACTAGACCCCTTAGAAAACCGGTAATTCAACAAATTGGGTGGCAATTAGCTATTCCAATGTAATGCGGCATTCTAATTTTAGTTCAGGAACCCGCTAACACATATAGCGAGTGTGAATTGGGATGAATACTCTCCTATACCCTCCTACACCCTCCTTACTTACTGACTGGAACTAGACGGGGTAATCAGGACAAGGGCTATCCCTTACGGAGGAGTCCATGTACAAACAAATTATACCCACACTTGTCGGAGTGCGGAGAGGCTGAGTCGCGGCCACTGATATCCACTGATCAGTGACTTTCAGATTAGGCACAAGATATGTATTGATCTGTGGTTAGAATGGAGTAGCCATGGCAAGATCCAAGGTGACCCCTAAGACAAGTTATATTCCTAGCCTGTAATAAGCACCCTCCATGCTATTCATTGCCTGTTTATACAAGTGAGGGAACACTTATTCGGTCAGTTTATTCAATATTCTGACTTCCGACACCTTCAATTGTGTTCAAATGGATATGTTTGTGCTGAGCATTGGTATTGGGTAAGGCTACAGATGGGTTGATTTATGTTAAGTTATTCGGCCCGACTACGATTTCCACACTAAATCCGGCCTTACTCCTCCGTTCGAGTTTCAGTGGATTAATGTGGAAGGGAATGAGAGTGTCAATTGTAACTGTCGTTATTCCGTTATGCTATGGTCCATTTCAGGATCGCCGTAAGCTTTTGAGCACGGAGGTACAATACACAATATGCTTGCCGCATTTCCGACTTCTTCCTGATACACCAAAATGGTTTAGGCGTCCATCAGTTATTTTTCCTTTACTGTATGGAATCCATATAAATGCCGTCGCAAACCAAGGCAGATAATCCAACTTCCTTCACTCCCCGAAGCAAAGTTATTAACCATCGGTGTTTACCATCATCATGTTGTTCAAGTTTGCTACTATTTCCTCCGTCATCGTAGCTTTGCTCCTGAACACGTTGACTGTTGGAGCAGTCCCTCAATTTGCACCAGGAGGACAAGCTTGTAAGTTGATTTTCTTCAATCCCAGAGATTTTGTGTAACTGACTTCCTGGCAGGCTCGGGAGCAGGCGACGAGTCTGTGCGTCGGCTAGTTTTGCCAGGCTTCTTCATGAAATGTTACTGACTCTCGTCTCTTTGATGCAGTGCCCCAACGACCAACTGTGCTGCCACAACACGGGAGCTTGGGTGTGAGTATTTGGAACCAGATTAAGATATCTTCACCCTTACTTACGGGTGTTACTAGCTGCCAACCGAGTCCCCTCTTTTGTCAAGCTTTCACTTCCTGAAGATCTTGGTTGCGGACCGCATGTACTTCACTTGGGCGCGAAATGCAATTTTGTAAAAGAGTTGAATTCGTAGCATCTGTTGTACTAAGTCATCGTCATTCAATTCGGAATCGATGAAACATAGCTTTGAGAAGACACATTGCAACACGAAAGTGACGGTAGAGAACTGGATCAACGAGGGAATTTTGGAACATACCCATTCACTGAGTATAATATTTCGTTCCCGTCACTAATAGCAGGATCATTACATTAAGTCCGTGTGAGCTTATAGATTACTCATCAGGAGCAGGCCGAAAAAAAAAACCCCTGTGAATGAGTAGGAACGAATTTATGATTCCTTTGATTTACATAAATAAATACCTTGAAGTGCTACTTAGGAAAATCTAAAGTAGTATTACTACGAGAGTCCAGAGGACTCTTGATTCACAATGACAATGCGAAAGCTTGAGCTTTAGAGGCTCAACTCGGCTGTGAATTATAAGTATCTGTTATAGAGCGGAGAGTTGTATACCCTACATATGTATGTGATGGCACGAAGGGTTGAGAAAGGACAGATGCTCGGGAGCTGGGCAATGACAGAAGCCAAGTGGAGAATATAATTTAATCACCATAGGTGCTTCGGACGCTAAGGAAGGGTGGATGGATGGATCAATTTCTGCCTTGAAATGCTGATGACAATGAGATAAGTTATCCAATGTGTGCAGATGGAACCTGTTCACAGATGGTAGATGACATCCTCGGAACAACAAGGACTGATAGATAACTGAGCAAGACCAAAAAGATGGGTGGCTACGTGGTTGTCTTTGATCGGATCAAAACCGTTGCGGTAGCAGGATGCAGACTCAGAAACTAGCGTAAAAATACCGCATTTATAGTTCGAAATAATGCTGTAAAAAGCCAAGAAGGTAGGAGGGAAGAATCTCATGCAAGGATGTCAAAGAGCTTCTCTTCTCCGGGAATGCACACTTCACAATAGGGCGCGCGGCTCAAAATTCAAGCCTATTTAATTAAATTTTCTTAAGTAGTGCTCTTCAAGATATGTATTTTTGTAAACCAAAGGAGTCATGAGTTTGTTCCTGCTCACTCACATATTTTTTTTTTTGACCTACTCCTGGTGAGCGATGTATAAGCTCACGCGGACTTAATGCATTGGCATTGCTATTAGCGACGGGAAAGAAATATAATACTCAGTGAATGGGTATGCTCCAAAATCATCTCGTCCTGTTCCTGGGCCTCCTGGAATCTAAAGCCAAAACCCACCCGTTCCATACGACATAAGCAGTGTTTTTCTGCGTATTCCTTGCGTTTAAGATGACGCTTTTCAATCTTCGTTGACGGTCAGAAAGAATATGCTGGCGCAAAGAATCCAAGGTCCGAATTGTCCGTTCTCGGGTTTGTTGCAATGACATCGGGAAGGGAATTGCCAGTAGTTAAAATATCACGATCATACGAAAAACTGTATCGTTCCGCTCCAGTGGGATTTGAAGACTCGGGAACACCCAAGAAACTAATGGAAGGTTGAGGGTCTCGACCTGTCTCTCCGCTTTTGGTAGGCTGGATTTCGAGGCGGAAGAATTGACGGAATTGGGATTCGTCATCGAGGACACCGCAATCAGCGGCGTAGAATTGGGTGGTGACGTAGTCTGATGAAGATTTGAAGAGATGAGTATCAGTAAAAATTGAAGATTGATCTCATAAGATTTATATTCGTACCGCCAAGTTGGGATGCTGTGACACAGAGGCCAGGCTCGACGTCTTGAAGTTGGCCTTAGAGGAAAGTGATCCCATAATCGCTATAGGACTGCTCCCATCCCATGAACGTTGAGTTACAGGCGTTGAAAGCGAACTTGACAGGCAAACACATCAATCAAAATGAATTCACAATTCGGGGATGGCGGAAGCTTGACGAACCTGATAGTTCTGGGGGGCGAATATCTTCAGAAGATGTGCTTCAACACCGTCCACAACGTAGTTGGGTCCTTGGAACGAAGCGCCAGTACATGTAATGCTAGGGTTGTGAAGCATAACCAGCTGTAAGGTGCCATTGACGGCTTGCGAGCACTGAATGTTCTGAACAGCTGGGGCGGCAAGAGCCGCGGAAGCAGCGCCAAATGCAATCAGGGATCGAGAGAGCATGTTGGGTACAAGGAATGGCGCTTGACAGATTGCGTTAGCACGAAGCTATAATTTATACCCTCCCACCCGCGGGCAAAGAATACCGTCGGACGGTGGCTGACACGCCGAATTGATGGGGACGTTTGACGCGTTGATTATTCAATCAACTTCTGGGCGGCACCAGAATAGTGCACACCCGAAACAATCATGATTCATGAGTCTGGAGATGGTAAAACGATGCACGCAGCGACGGGTGTATTGGATGTGTTCCTCGTACTCTATATATCGCTTGGTTACTTCCTACTAGGCTTTCCCTGTATTGGGAGATAATCTGGTATCGGTGGCAAAAGAATTTCAATCAAGGCTTTTCCGGAGACTCGGAAAGAGCAGCCCTGATACTGTAAATACTTATTCAACGTGCTGGGTGTACGATCATGAGTTCCTTTGGATTTGGGAGGCTCAATGACCAACTCGTGGTTCCCAGTTCGAGATTAACAGGGTCCCTCATCCAACGCAGTGAAACCAATCACATTCACCACTGAATCAACTCCCGATGGAGGTACACGCATGCTGAGAAAGGGACACAATGAATCGCAAAACTTATGAAGCTGCCGCTGGTGGAGAGAGCTCTTGCTGAAGGGCCAACTAGGTTCAAGATTTATGACCAGTGGCCAAGGCTGAGTTTGAAGTGGCTGGTGTGGAAAACTGTCCTTGCAAGGGTATTGTTTTAGATGGTTATGTGTCTGCGAGAGCGCAGGCGATGGATAGGCGAAGGGGATTATGAAGATGACTAAAGCCATCACGCAACATTTGAGAATAGAAAGCCTGGCAAAATGATGTTCCAGTTCGTCCAATGTTGGCCCGTTAGAAGGGAAACACTTCGTCGCCGCTATAGGGGATGACCGCGGCAATGTTCGGCAATGTAGCCGATCAATACCTGCCGAAACTGCCGCTCATGGGTAAACAAAAATACGCAATGTTCTAGACCGGATCGGCGACGGGCAAAAAGTTATAACCATGACGTTTCCAAACGTTTCCCCACATCCCCCTCATCTCACCCTTCACTGTTATTCCCTGTGGCTGATCTCGTCGAGGTATATCGACAATAATTGACTATGGATTACACATCCATCTTGCGTAACGCGAGCAGGACGTCGCTCACTCCTTCAGCTGCTTTATTAGAACGTATTAAACGACCAGCGTATCTGGCCCGAATAGCTAGACGTGAAGATCTTGTTCCATTGTTCAAGGTAGGTTTCTTTTTCTTTATTTATGACTGCTAGAACTAATGACTGAACAAAATGCACAGATTAGTTGGTCTAGATTTACCGGCGTTGGATACCCGAAGACTCTTCCAACCGTATGTAATTTCATTTTTGGTACAGAATTCAGACTAAATGAGGTTCGACCCAGGCAATAGCGGATGATATCGAATCAAGGAATCTTCAAGCTGACCCATCTACGAAGAAGAAATTTAACTTGTTTGTTGGGGCCTCAGTTGCACCTGAAGTAGAAGATCGTTGGGCCGCTCTTGATATGTATGTGGTTTTTGCTTTCTGGCTACTTTTTTCTCATTAATTTGCATAACAGTATTGCTCGCCGCTATCCGCATCAAGTTGGCAAAGAAGTCGCCAAAGGGATAAATACTGGGAGAATTGAATTTGCGGACAAGCACCTGTCCAGTTGCGTCCTTGCGTCCTCAATTTGGTCCGCAGAAATCGTTTGACTGACATTTTCCATTTAGTGTTTCCACAGGATTTGACGTACGGGTATTATAATCTGCACAAGAAACACGGTGAACGCAGCAAACCCTTTGATTGGGCTATCGTCGAAGCTACCGCAATCAACTCGGAAGGACACATTGTTCCGGGCGCATCGGTTGGCGCTACCCCCGAAATCCTCCAATCTGCTGCAAAAATCATCGTCGAAGTCAACACTCGTATACGTACCCAACCTCGAGGGCTTGCATGACATCAATCAATCTTTCCTCCCACCTCATCGCCAACCTTACCTTATCACCCACCCTTCAGACCGCATCGGTTCAACTGCCATACCTGTTGATCCAGATCGAGTCGTAGCGAATATCGAGACTCACAAACCGGATGACACGGGTTCCAATGCGCCAGAGAATGACGAGAGTCGGGCGATTGCGAGGCATCTAATAAATTTTTTGGAGAGGGAGGTCGGCGAGGGGAGGTTGCCCAAGTCGTTGCCCTTGCAGTCGGGGATTGGGAATGTAGCGAACTCAATTATTGGAGGACTGGCAGAGGGTCCGTTTGATAACGTGCAGGTTTGGACGGAGGTGTTACAAGGTATGAAGTGCTTGGTATTTAGGTTTCATTGGATTAGCGATATGCTTACAATTGCGCATGATCAGATACGTTCCTTCGGTTTTTCGACTCGGGAAAGTTGGACTTTGCTACAGCAACATCTATCAAATTCAGCCCGGATGGGTTTGATCATTTCTACAAGAGTGCGTTTCATTATTACGTTCCATTTGCGTGTATACATCTCGATTTCCTCGTCAAATTTCTAATCTCCTACAGATTGGACAAATTACAAAGACCGACTCCTCCTCCGCTCCCAGCAAGTGGCCAACTCCCCAGAGATCATTCGTCGAATGGGAATCATAGCAATGAATACGCCACTAGAGGTTGACATTTATGGACATGCGAATTCGACGAATGCGCTTGGGTCCAGGTGAGTATCGGTGGTTCGTTTCGAGTAACTTCTGACTTTGTATGGGTTCAGATGGAATGGAATTGTCAGGATTTTGAATGGGTTAGGGGGTTCTGCGGACTTTTTGAGAAATGCAAAGATTTCAATTATGCATACGCCGTCTACGTTAGTTGTGTTTTGTCCTTTCTCTTACCTAGATATAACACTGACCATCGATTCGTCAATTCGTTTTACAGCCGAACGAGCAAGAATGACCCTACGGGAATCAGCTGCATCGTGCCGTTTGCCTCTCATGTCGATCAGACCGGTGAGTACAGGTAAATTGCTTTTGTCCTTACTGTATCTACAAACTCACCCCTCCGTCTGGTTTTTTTTTTCATGCTCTGTGCTCGTTCCAGAACACGATCTAGATGTTGTTGTCACCGAACAAGGTCTCGCTGATATCCGTGGCTTATCCCCACGCGAACGGGCCAAAGTAATCATTGAGAAATGTGCGCATCCGGATTATAAAGATTTATTGAGAGAGGTAAGTTGCGTCTTCGAGCTCGATGTATGATGACAATTGGCTGATGGGGCTTTCTCGTCATGCAGTATTACGATCGCGCCCTGCATGAATGTATGAAGAGAGGGGCAGGGCATGAGCCGCATATGCTGAGGGTACGTATTGTCATGTCGTACTCTGGTCTTCGTATCTGATATTCTGATTTCGGATTTTCCATCATCTGTTCCCGCAGAACGCATTCAAGTTTCATACGAACTTTTTGGAACATGGTCACATGAAGGTGAGAAGTTGGGATCGAGTGGATCGATGGACGATAGCGGCATCAATGCGTGCAAAGCGGCGATTGAGTGATTAAGTACTGTAGGATGTTGAATAAATAGTACCTGTGACCCGCTGACCCAACACGAGGCAAATTCTATGAATGACATCGCGAATGGCGACCGTGTGTCGTTCGCGGATATTGACATGTATCATGTTCAGGTCTGGCATATAAATCAATGACATACCCGCTGCTACTCTTCCAGTCCACCCCTCATGTCAGACTCCCGCGACAGTACTTTCGGGAAACTGCGGAAAGTTTTTCAGCACAGCAGGTCCAGCTCTCCTGCACCTTCAAAGCCGCTTGCACAAAAAGCCAGGCAGTTACTGGATGTTGTCCATAGCCTCACAAAGAGAATTGAACCTCTTTTGGACAACACTCCAGCTAAGCCAGCCTTTGGAATATTCAATACTCTGGTTGATGCGCTTGAGGTGTGTATTTGGGTATATTCATATCTGGAATAATTATGATATAATAGAACATGGCACAGACCTATGAACAGAACAATGAGCAGGTTGATTTGTGCTTGGACCAGATTATGGACCGCCTGAAGATTGTAGATGAGAATGTGGCTCTCGGAGATGGGAATCTGGGGCAGGGAATGAAAAAGAGCATAGGGGATTTTACAAGGTGTGTCAGTTGTGTGGCTAGCCATTCCAATTTGGGAATCTGACTGTGTAATCCAGGGTCCTACAAGAAACCCAACATAACTTGGAGAGTTTCAAAGGAAAGAAAACTTGGAAAAAAGTTTTGAAAATGGATCAAGCCACTCAGATGATCACTGGTGCAATTATGAAGATTAATGAAGTTACAAAAACATTTTCAGTGGGTTTTAGTTCCAGTCGATGACAAAGTATTGCTGATTACATGGTCAGCTTCAAATCATGGTTGCCATTCAGAGGGACACAAGCTTTATGAAAAGAAAAATTGAGGTAGCGATGACATGTACCTTTCCAGTGTTTATCTAAAAGCTCTGTCCAGATGCTGCATTTGGACAACTGGCCGATCTCACATTCTGCATTGTATGATGCAGATGCTGGACCTCAAATTTCCAGAAACAGATGTACAGAGAACACTCGTGTTGACATTCTCAAAACCATTGAAGACTGGGTGGTTGATCCATCTGATGATAGTCCCCCTGTTTTTTGGCTGAGAGGCATGGCAGGCATGGGAAAGTCAACCATAGCATATTCTATCTGCCATCAATTTGACAGTCAAGAAGGGGATCACCATTTGGGGGCGTCATTTTTCTGCTCAAGGCAGAGTGAGAATCTTCGTAAGCGGCGGAACATTATTCCAACCATTGTTCGCCGACTTGCATATTATTCTGCTCCATTTGCGGAGGCCTTGTCAGGTATTGACCCTAATATGGCATATGCTGTTGACAAGCAGCTGGAAAATCTTCTTATTGAGCCATGGCACAAGTCAGCCCAAAAGCAGCTGAAAGAGAGGCTGCCAGTGTTAGTAGTAATTGATGCTTTGGATGAAATTGAAGCTGGTGAAGGATCTAGGTTTATTGAAGAACTCATTACAAGCATTAACTATGCTGGACCTAATGTGCATGGCATCAAATTTCTGGTGACCAGTCGCCCTGACCCAGATATTGTCAGAACTTGTAAACAGCTTAAAGTTGAGGCCTCATACAGGCTGGAGGATGTAGAGCCAGCAACAGCAATTAATGATGTTAGGAGATTTCTTCAAGCGGAATTACCTGAGTTTGACAAGACTGAGGCAACAAGCCTGGACGTAATTGCCCAGCAATCCAAGGGTGTGTTCATCTATGCCTCCACAGCTGTCCGATACATCAGCCCAAAAGGGTCACATTTGTCACCAAAGCAAATGCATGCCCGCCTGACTGCAATTGCTAGCGATAAGCCATCCACCAGCCATCTTGGCAATGAAGAACTTCTAGTTGATATTCTCTACAAGCAAATTGTGAATGAAGCTCTAGGAGATAGGGGGAAATTGGATGTCTTCAGAATCCGCAAACAAGTGTTGCATATGATTGCTGTTGCACAGCAGCCTGTTACTCCTACAGCAATATCCCACCTTATCTCTGAAAATGACATGGACAGTGATCCAGTGGCAGTAGAAAAGTCAATTGAAGCATTACATGCAGTTGCATATGTTTCTGAAATAGATGGTTGTGTTTACATATACCACAAGTCATTTCTGGATTTTCTCCTAGATCCCAAGCGTGCTGGAGAAGAAATTGTATGCAATGCAGCTTCCCAGCATGGAGTCATTACCAGGCATTGCTTTGCAATTATGAATTTGTCCCTCAAATTCAATATGTGCAATCTGCCATCTTCATTCTTGCTTGATAGTGAAATTGCAGATCTTGAAAAAATAGTTGCGGGCAGTATCAATAACAGCTTGCGGTATTGTTGCTTGTTCTGGGCAGATCATTTGATGAAAGCATTGCAGGACATTGAGGAAGATTTCTTGAACCTGCTGAATGAATTTGGGGAAATTAAGGCAATTTTTTGGATAGAGGTCATGAATCTTCTTGGAACTGGAAGAAGATCCTATGAAACAATGAGAACATTCAAGCAATGGCTTTCAAAGGTAAGTATATTCAGTCTCACTAAATACATGGTATTTGACAGTAAGATATAGAAAGGGATAGGCTTAGAACATCATTTGAGCATGATAACAGCACTGGAAAGATTGACACAGACCTTTACTGGTTCACCTGCAAGACTGTCCACACCACACCTTTACATTTCCAGTCTGGCTACTGAGCTTGCAACAAGCAAGGTGCCAAGCACATGGAGGGATTACTTTCCTCACCTGCCACAGGTGGTCTGTGAAGGTGTTTCAAATCAAAGTGGAGCAAAAATGAGAATAAACACTGGAAGTTGTGTTAATTCTGTTGCATTCTCTAATGATGGTTTGAGAATTGTCTCTGGCTTAAGTGACAATACTGTTTGCATCTGGGATGTAGATACTGGAGTAAAAGTTCAAGCATTGGAAGGTCACTCAGGATCTGTGCAGTCTGTTGCACCCTCCTATGATGGCTCTTGCATTGTCACTGGTTCAACTGACAAGAGTGTTCGTATCTGGGATGTAAATACTGGAATGAATTTGCAGACTTTGGAAGGTCACAATGGCGCAGTTATGTCAGTTGCATTCTCCAGTGATGGCTCTCGGATTGTCTCTGGTTCAAAAGATGAGACTATCAGCATCTGGGATGCAAACTCTGGAAGGAAATTACAAAGTCTCAAAGGCCACAGAGGGGAAGTCCGGTCTGTTGCATTCTCCAATGATGGGCTGTACATTGCCTCTGGTTCATCTGACCAAACTGTGCACATCTGGGATGCACACACTGGAGTAAATTTGCAAATTTTGGAAGGTCATGAAGATTGGGTTCGGTCGGTCGCCTTCTCTCATGACGGCTCCCGCCTTGTCTCTGGCTCTGATGATGGGCACATCTGCATCTGGAATGCAGAGACTTGGATGAAATTGCAGACATTGGATGGACATATCAATTATGTGACATCTGTCACTTTTTCCAATGATGGATCCCGCATTATCTCTAGTTCATATGACAGAACAGTTTGCATTTGGGATGCAAGCAGTGGGGAGAAATTGCATACTCTGGAAGGTCACAACAGTGCTACCTATTCTGTTGCATTTTCCAGTGATGGCTACCACATTGTTTCTGGCTCAGTAGACCAGACTATCTGCATCTGGGATGTAAACCCTGGAGTGAGTCTTCATACTTTGCCAGGTCACAAAGATTCTGTTAACTCTGTTGCATATTCCAATGATGGCTTGTACATTGTGTCTGGCTCAAATGACCACACTGTTTGTATCTGGGATGCAAATGCTGGAGTCTGTTTACAGACTTTGGAGGGTCACACAGGATCTGTTCTGTCTGTTGCATTTTCAATTGATGGCTCCCACATTGTCTCTGGCTCACGAGATACAACTGTTCACATCTGGGATGCAAAAACTGGAGTCACTTTGCATACTTTGGAAGGTCACAGGGGTAAAGTAAATTCTGTTGCATTCTCCAAAGATGGATCCTATATTGTCTCTGGCTCAACAGACAAGACCATTTGCACCTGGAATGCAAACACTGGAGTGATATTACAGACTTTGGAAGGTCACACAGAATTGGTTCGCTCTGTAATATGATTGGAGCTCTACATGCAGTTGTATACATTTCAGACAAAGACGGTTGTGTTTATATTTATCATAAGTCTTTTTTAGACTTTCTACTGAGCTCTCAGTGAGCTGGGGAGCAACTTGTATGCAATGCATCTGCCCATCATGGTGTAATTGCTAGGCATTGTTTTGCAATCTTGAATTTGTCACTTGAATTCAATATGTGCAGCCTGCCATCTTCATTTTTGCTTGATGATGAAATTCTGGAGCTTGACAGAAAATTGGCTGAGAATGTTAATGAAGGCTTGCGGTATAGTTGCTTGTTTTGGGCAGATCATTTCATGAAAGGATTAGATGGTGCCAAGGAAAATGTCTTAGTGAATTTGCTGAATGAATTTGGAAA
>KN834889.1:0-51524 GCA_000827265.1 Collybiopsis luxurians FD-317 M1
CTCAATGCTGGACGTGAATTTATATGCTGTGACGCACCTCTATGATAGATTGCAGGTGCACAATACGGGAAATTCAGTCTTAACTGCCAAAGATAAATTTCTTGGACTGTCTCCGCTGTTCGTGCGGACTCTTGGAAGAGAGGAAACGGTGGAAGGGAAGGAGTCGATTTATGTTGATATAATATACTCGATATTTTGTTAAGGAACTGATGCCCGTTTTGTAGTCAGCTTGAGTTGCATGGTAAGACACGACGGTTTTTATCTGGGCTTGGAACGTATTTAGGCTGAGATGGTTTGAGGTTACGAGCTTCCGCTCTCTCCGTCCCATTCTTGCCCACTGGATCGGGCAAGTATATGCTTCACGCAAAGCTAACGACGGCAGCATCATTTTCCTACGGTTTGGAGTATGGGGTTGCGTTCATAGCCTCTCAAGATTTCTCTCCATACATAAGACCCAGTACTTGTTGCGCGGAGCTCACAACTGAAGCAGGATAAAAATTAGAGACTGCCGACCACACGTCGGGCTAACCGTTAGACGCAACACAAAACACAATCTATCATTATTCACCACCGAGGCTTCTTCCCTCCATCGAATACGTCAAATTGATTGACATTGTTCAGGAGCGCGGCGGGATGACAAAGTGATTACTCAAACCCGAGAAAGAGGGAAGGTGGGGAAGGTAAATTACAACTGGGTATAGCGCCGGTGAAAAACAAGGAGCGTCGGACACCGCTACTTACCTTGTATCTTCCGGAACCTGGTTTGACAAATGAGCGAGTCGGCCATCATCGATTTATTCCAAAGAAGGGACATTGGATGAGAGGTCCAATGTTGCAATTGCCCTAATGAGATACATTGAAGGCCATGTTGAGTCATAAGGTAAGCCAGCGTAGCACAGGCAAAAAAGCGAGAAGTAAGCAAAAGCAGGTGGCTAGAAAGGGACGCAGGCAGTTTTGTGAAAAAATTGCACAGCTGCCAGAGGCAACAGAACACGGGGAAAATGGAAGACATGTGCGCGCATGTGGGAAGAGATGCGACCGCTTTCGATGACGATGAAAGCTCTAGCTCCTGGGAGGGGTGGAGCAATCATTGATTAGAGAATTAGTGCAGATGAGGAGCAAGAGATGAGGTATTATTAGCATGAGAGTACATCGACGACATAGAGAGGAGCCTATCAATGTCGTCCACATCGAGCGTGCATAGTTCAGCAGCGAGGTTCTTCGAGCTTCCTCCGCATTACCAGTTTTGGTATAGCGTAACATACAAATGGGCAATGGTCAAGAGGGGTAGGGGTCTCGAAAAAAAAAAAGGTCAAAAGGTCGATCTGAACTATAAAAGTCAACAGAAGCCAAAGTGACCTGTGGCATGTCATTTTTTCAGTGTTTTTTGGCCTTATGAGATGTGACTGTAAAAATGAATGAAATAGGACAGTAAGGACAATTCTTCTACTAGCAGTACAAGTGGCATGACATAACAACTTTTAGTGTAGCTCATAATTAGTTCAGGATGTATGCTGGGATTGACAATGAAAGAAACGGTGAGGAAAGATAAGGATGGGTAAGCACAAGCTATACAACTCACCTTGGAGACTGCATTCCTGAAATTCATGAACTTGGTTCTTATTTGTCTTACCCAGGGCATTGGCGAGGATGTCTGTGTGAATGTATCATCTCCAAGCTCTAAATGAAGTGTTGATAAGTCAATTGAGGAATCAGAGACTGTGAAACATGTTGCCCAATTAGGACCGTGGGTGAAATAGCTCATGTCTAATGAAGCCCAGTCCATGTCAGATATCACCAGCTGTAAAGGAGGAATAGTAAGTGCAATCCGATACTCAGGGGGTATCCAAAGAAGAAGAGATCCATCTGAACCACAGATCCAACCATTGTCCTGAAGAGAGACATGTTGGAAAGGAGGATAGGAGTGTAGGTGGAAATGAAGAGAATGAGAGCAAAATGACAGAGAGTAATGTGGGATAGATGTGGGATAGGTGTTTAGGATAGAGTCATCATCTTCTATGGCATTTCCAGTTGGTGCGTCCCATGTTCTCACTGTGCCGTCTCCTGATCCTGACACAATTCTACTTCCATCTGGAGAGAAGGCAACTGAGAGAACCAGCTTGTTGTGTCCCTGTAGGGGCTTTCCAACTGTATTTCCAGTCTCTACATCCCATATCCTCACTGTGCAGTCATCTGATCCTGATACAATTCTCTTGCCATTTGGAGAGAAGGCCACTGACCGGACTTGGTTGCTATGTCCCTTGAGAGGCATTCCTATTGCATTTCCAGTCTCTGCATCCCATATCATAACTGTCCGGTCTTTTGATCCTGACACAATCTTCTTTCCATCTGGAGAGAAGGCTACTGAGAAAATCCAATTGCTTTGTCCCTTAAAAGGCTTTCCAACAATTATTCCTGTGTCTGCATCCCATACCCTCACTGTACAGTCAGCAGACCCTGACACAATCTTCCTTCCATCTGGAGAGAAGGCTACTGACAGAACCCAATCATTATGTCCCTGTAGGGGCCTTCCTATAGGATTTCTTGTATCTGCATCCCATATCCTAACTGTGCAGTCACCTGATCCTGAGACAATCTTCCTTCCATCTAGAGAGAATGCTACTGATGAAACCCATTTGTGGTGTCCATTTAGAGGCCTTCCAACAGCATTTCCAGTTTCAGCATCCCATATGATTAGCTTGGAGTCTCCTGATCCTGACACAATTTTCCTTCCATCTGGTGAAAAGGCTACTGATGAGACCCTGTACTTCAATTGATGTACTAAAGGCTTTCCAACAGCAATTCCAGTTTCAGTATCCCATGTCCTTAATGTGCCATCTGATGATCCTGACACAATTTGACATCCATCTGGAGAAAAGGCTACTGAGAAAATCCAATTATTGCTTCCTGTTAGAGGCTTTTGTACAGTATGTTCACTTTCTGTATCCCATATCCTCAGTGTGCAGTCTCCTGATCCTGATACAATCCGCCTTCCATCTGGAGAGAATGCTACTGAGTGAACCCGATTGTTGTGTCCCTTTAAAGGCTTTCCTACAGCATGTCCTGTCTCTGCATCCCAAATTCTGATTGAGTGGTCCTCTAATCCTGAAGCAATCCTCCTTCCATCTGGAGAGAAGGCTACTGACAAAACCAATGTGTTGTGTCCCTTTGAAAGTATTTGGATAACATTTCCAGTCTCTACATCAAATATCTTGACTGTGCAGTCTCCCGATCCTGATGCAATCCTCCTTCCATCAGGAGAGAAAGTTACTGATGAAACCCATCCCCTGTGCAATTGCACTAGGGGCTTTCCTACAGCATTTCCAGTCTCTGCATCCCATATCCTAACTGTACAGTCCTTTGATCCTGATGCAATTTTCCTTCCATCTGGAGAAAAGTCTACTGACCAAACTGAATCATGGTGTCCCTTTAAGGGCATTCCTATGGGATTTCTAGTCTCAACATCCCAGATCCTCACTGTGCAGTCTCCTGATCCTGATGCAATCCTGCTTCCATTGGGAGAGAAGGCTACTGATGAAACCCATTTGTTGTGCCCCTTCAGAGGCATTCCTACTGCCTCTCCCATCTCTGCATCCCATATCATTACTGTGCAGTCTTCTGATCCTGACACAAGTCTCCTTCCATCAGGAGAGAAAGCTACTGATTGAACCCAGTTGTTGTGTCCCTTTAAAGGCTTTCCTATAGCTCTTCCAGTCTCTGCATCCCAAATTCTCACTGTGCAGTCATGTGATCCTGACACAATCCTCCTTCCATTCTTTGAAAATGCCACTGAATTGATACCCATTTCATGCCCCACCAGTATTGCCTGTATGGATGGCCAGTGCTTTTTTTTCCCTTTGCAAATTCTAGCTACCTTAGGGAACTGTTGCTGGATGGTTTTTGACAACATAGACTCTGCAGGCAGAAAGGGAAGGGCGGACACATACAAATGAGGTGTAGATTCAACCATGATCTTTCCAAAAATCTTAACACATCTCTCTATGTCTCTACAGAACCCTTGCATAGTTGCAAACTCTCTTGTCCCCTAGTATGCTAGTAATAAGTGATTAGTTATCATTATGGAATACTATTTGACTCACCCCTACACCCTTTATCCATTCCATCAACAAGTCCATACTCCGAGAGATTATCCCAATTCTATCCAAGACACTCAGGACTTCCATCCAAAACAGTGAATAGCCAATTATGAATGTTTTTGTCAACCCCAACATCTCATTGCTACATGGAATGTGAATCAAGTGAGTGTCCCAGAAACAACAAGCATATGACATCTCCGGCAGTATTCCAATTTTAATGAAGTTTTCTAGATTTTCAACCTCAGAGTTTTGTAAATATGAACTTGGCAGGTTACACATATTGAAATGTAACTGTTCTATCATTAGTTGAATGCTGCCGACCCCCATAATCTTGTGCCCTTCTACCATTGGAACAACAAATTGTCCACTCCTAGTTTTATCCAGCAGAAAATCACGGATTGATGTATGAATAGGTTGTATTGGAACATTCCACTCATTCACCCCAGTGAAAAGTGACCCAAGCCAAGCAATGACTCCATCTACCCCTTACTTGTTATCAGTCTCTCCAAAGTAATTGCCATATGTAATGCGGAGATTTTGTAAAGTTGACTTAGAAACAGGTTCAGATGCAGCCAGAATTTGACCAATTACTTTTCTATATTCATTCATAGCATCATTATTGCTTGGATCAAATACCTCTGAAAGAATCAATTTGTACAATTGATCCAGAGGGTTAAGACTATTACTTGAGTCTGTAGGCAATGTCATGAACTTTTCAAATCGTTGTTTGACATTTACACCAGCTTTAACTTCTTGATAAAAAGCTTCACAAACAGTGAAAGCCCATTGGAAGTGTTCCTCAGCTCTTTCTGCCAATGTTTTACACTGGTCAAGGGTAAAATTCCCCAAATCAATTGCCCTTTGCATCTTGTGGACTACATATTTATCAATGTCCTCCTTGGTATGCTCCAACTTATTGATATCCTGGATGTGAAGCTGGTTTGCATACTTTGTGAGCACTTCCAAAACATCATTTTCCAATCGGGATGTTACTAAAACCCGAAAGTTAGAGGGAAGCTCCTGGACTCCTTCCATTATCACAGAAAGAAACTGTCTTCGTGGACCATTGCCCTCCTGCGGCCCACATTCATCCAGTGCATCTACTATAACCACTACAGGGACCTCATGCAACCATTGAGCAGGTATTTGAATCCAATTTTCCCACTGTTCTTGAATACTAGTGTTATCCGCCACATATGGATCCTTATCCAATAGTTCACTCAAAGCATTCCTAAACTCTGCCAGATTTATAGCCATATTATATGCAATACTCTGCAAGGCCTTGCTTGGAGTACGCTCTGCAGAAAAAGTTCTGTCAAAACGGAAGAATGCTCCAAGGCAGCCTTGATCTTTGCACCACTTTCCAATGGTGTGAGCAATGGCAGACTTCCCTGTTCCAGCAGGACCATGGAGAAAAAACATTTTTGGGGCATTTATCCCAGTGTTATATATCCATTGACATATTTCATCAATTATTTCAACCCTGGTACCTTCCAAACAGACCTTGTTACGCTCAATATGGGCCTTGAAATCTGGCTTTAACTTCTCCCGAAGTTCGCGAAGTTTTTGCTCAACCTCATCTGGGAAATTTTTCTCAGCAAAGCAAAAATCACTTTCGTACTAGAAAACATTTGCCTTACCAGCTGCGCCGGTTTTGTTTACAACTATATGTTGATCACCGTGAATATTGGTGATGTTAGGATAATAATTGTGAACATTTTGAGCATTGGGAAACAAGGCCATTATTTCAGGATGTCGATGATAATGGTTCAAGGACAAGAGTCGGTCGTCACACTGTCACAATCTCCACTTGAATGATTGATGGCAGGTGCGATGCATGTGAACATCACGAGGCCGACACCATTTCTACTCATGCATCTCTGTATTGAATGGAACAATTGATTCTAGCAAGCGCTGATCTAATATCATTAATGATACGCTCGGCTGTTCCCTACCAGCGGGAAGCAGACATGCCCGACTTGCCATTCATATTCTTGTCCATGTACTTGTCCCCATCCTATTGTCAACTTGATCTCGGCTCTCAGTCTAGTAATGTTGCCATCATGATATATCACCGAAGTGGGCGGGTGTTCTTATAAATTACATGACGGTCTTGAATGCCAATGTATCATCTGGTGTACATGAGACACATCCTCAGTCTCGAAATTAATGGGACCTAACAGGATAAGTCCAGTACCCTTCTCATATCCGGAAAACTGTCATGTACTATTACTTGACAAAAGCGTTCAATGCCGAGGACCCTTTTATATCATATACTTAAGTGAGAATCTATCCCTCCAAAATGTGCTATAAGCCGAACTACAGAACGAGATGAGCCAATAAGCTGGTAGTTTCATCGGAAAAGGAACGCCCAACATCGATAAACACCCACTATCAGTGAAAAAAGTGTCTGTGTCGGCAAGCTCCCACAAACGAGCTTATGAATAAGTATTAAAACAGATTTTTAACATTGTATGCGCTCAATTGAGTAGGCAGAGATTGAGTAGGCAGCGTGAAGACGACGCATGTGGTAATGAGAGGGGAGGGTGCGAATGCAGCATAGAGTACTGCCTAAACGGAAATAGTACATGCGAGCAGCATACACCAATCAACGATTGTTATTGAGGGAAGAAATTCGGCCGACGATTATTTTCCGCGACGAGCAAAATCCTAGCATCCAGCTCCTGGGGAGAATGAAACTGAGGAATAGAGCGAGAGAAACAGTGCGGCTGAGCGGCAGGGGATGGAATGGGATTGCCGATGGCTGGATACAATGATATGACGTTGTACACGATGAGCCTCTTTACTTGAGTTAATCTTTGTAGTCGTTGCCGCAGCTGCCTTGGTTCTGCAAAATTACAGTTTCATGTTCTTGAACCCTACGAGTTTATCTCTTAATAATTTCATCCAAACTCTTCTGCGAGGAAGTCGAATATTGAGCACTGCAAGGAGAACCATTTGAGGTTGAGAGAAAGAACGACCGGGAGTCAGCCAATTCAGTTCAAGCTCCGTGCGGTTGAATGGTGAGACTCACTCTTTAATGAACCATGGCTGTAGTTTGCTGTAGTTCCAGTGGATATTGACTCTCATAGCGACAAATGCAATCTGCTCGAATTGTCTAATTGTTGAATCATCAACGTATAGGCTAGTATGAAGAGCGATTCTGTTATTGTCACGGTGACCTTATATACCTAGCAAGAACAGCTACATGTGGATAGATAGTAATTCCAGGAGCTTTGACACAGAAGGACGTAATGTGAGGAGGATGGCGCTTTCTGATTCAGAAACAGCAATGATACGTCCACAGCATAACACACAACTTGTCCTTCAACCACGAATGCGGAAATTGACTCCGCCGTTTCCTGTGTCTTCGGAGTATCCTTCTGCTCAGCCCTCAAATCTAACATCATGCTGATGAGCCCAAGTTATGCAATGAAATGTGAGATAAGAACAATTCTGTTACTAGCATTGCCGGTAAACAACGTGCCATCGCAAAGGCCAACAATTCCGGAGATCATCGGACGAGCCTACTAGGGCCAAAAGGGACACACTCCAGAGCACTCTTGACAAGTTTTCAGCATCATGGGCTTGCCCCCCAGTCGAACATGGAAAAATGAATAACAGGATTCCTCCTGACTAGGCGAGAGGAGTACAATGGCGAGAAAGAAGGAAGGCGATCGAGGTACAATCAAGATGCGCACAGTACGCGTGAGGATCGAGGAGCATCGAAAGCCTTCGCCACTTGAAATCCAGTTTAACAAATGAGGGAATCAACCGGAATTGATTCCAATCAGACATTCGGATCGGCTAAGACGAGATGTCAAAAGTAACCTGGCCATCGAGGAAAGGCTCGTGGATGTAGGTACAGACGTAACTAAGGAGGACAAACATTGTGGATCATGCGGCGAAGCTGTACCTCCTGGAAGCGTGGAGCAAACGTCGAATGGAACAGATGAGAGAAATAGTGCAGACGAGTAGTGGGAAATGAGATTGGACTAATAGTATCTGAGTACAACAATAACACAGAGATAATTAGAGGGGTATGTCAATCTTGTCCCCTTCGGGTGTCAATGGATGTTTCAGCAGCTCGCTCCCTCAAGCGTCCTCCATATAACCAGTTAGAAAATGCAGGAAATAAACCTACGATATCCTTGTCTCATCCTCTTGTGAGGAACTGCAGCTGGTCGCTCACGCAAATAGGACAAGAGTGTAGAGATCGGTCAAACAGGTCTTGCAGATTTCTGAGCCATGACGATCAAGAGAAAGAGCTTTGCTGCCTATGACCGGAACATTCGGTTACACTTCGCGCTTCCTTCATCCCGCACACGTCTCGCAGTGGGAGCTGTGCAAGAAAATTTGCACAGCTCCAAACGGCCAGAGGCGACAGAGTGCAGTGAAAATAGATGACGGGCGGGTGGATGTGGGAAGAGAAATATTGTGACAAAGCTGTAACTGGGATGGAACGAATGTGAGAAATTAGACAAATAGTGGGAGACGAGGCCTTGAGGTCGGATTATCGTATCTGAGTTCAAAGATAACGCCGAAGTAATTCAAGGAGCATGTCAATCTCGTACCATCAAGGGACGATGGATGTTTCAGCAGCCTGCTTTTTCAAGCCTCCTCCATGTAACCAGCCCCAAGTACACCGTAAGATATGAATGGACAATGGCGAAAAGGGCGGGGGCCTCGCAAAAATGTTCAGGCTTTGGAAGGGTATTCAGCCGGGGAAAGTCTTGGTGCTGGAAGGACTAAAGAGCTTACTTGATTAGAGAGGCCACTAGACTAGCCATAAACAGACAGCAAATAGAGTGATCCCGATACCAGTATTCAAGGAGTGGCGGCAGGGTTGTGGACTGTGGACGTGAATTCCAACCAATGGAGGATCTCGAACTAAGGTAAGCGTAAAACGAGTAGAAGGCACAAAGCAGACATACCATTGTAAACTGACCTTCTTTGCCTCCTTCTCCAATTTCCCGAGCTCGTCTCCCCGCTGTTCAAACTATTTGATTCTAGCCCTTTATCACGACTACAACCGACCCATCCAAGAGAAATGGAAATTTTTGTATAATTGAGGACATTTTCGGAAGTCAGTCAGACACATTGCCAAATGCCCACGCAAGGGTGAATGGTTTTCTGAAGCGTTGTACAGAGCTGAGTGCTGGAGAGGAGATAGAAGCGGAAAGTGGAGAAAGATAAGACATGTTACAAGCTGCTGTCCTCGGAATTAGTCCCAGTCTAGCCATCTGGCTCGTTGCAAATAAATGAGGGTGCAGGATGATAAAGTAGAGCCAAGAGGACGTGCGGCTAGCTAGTCTGGCTAAGTTCAGTCTTGCAGCTTTGACAGTCGAGAGAAAAAAGCGTTGCAACTGGAACTTCGGACCGAAGTTTAGGCTTGCCCAACGTTGGCTTCCTTGCGTCTCTTCCTTCACTTACTTGTTTTTTGCAGATCTAACCCTTCCGTTGCTTCAATAGCTGCCTTTACTTATCAATTCACCTCCGTATAAACCTCCAGCTTCAGCAATCATCTCTTAGGTCGCTCTTGTTTACGACCGCAATGTCTCAGTCACAGTCTTCTTCGAGATATCGGCCGTAACATGGCCGCAACTTTTGCTCATAACATCAAAGGAAATACTCACATCCGCCTCGGAAGGAACGAGGCAGCAGCTCAGGCCGTAATTTCGACATTCCATTAAAATCCTACTCTTCCCGGTGCTCGATATGAATTTAAACAATGTGTTCCAATGCGCAATGTGAACACGTCGTTCGTGAGGATTCTGGGAGAAGAAGAAATGATAGAAGGGAAGAGGTTGAAATCGATTTTAATGTATTAAGTATGTCCGGTCCAACTAATTTGCTAAAGGGTTGATGCCTGTACCGAGAGTGGACTAACGCTGGCAGAAAAAAACACTAAGGTCTTCATCCTCGGCAGACCTGGGTTGGGGAAGGCATAAATTCGGATTACTTGGGAAGGAAAGGGGACTCCAAACTTCGTCGGTAGTTCCCCATGTGTCTGGATGTAATGTTGCAGCCTGAATCTAATTAGGAATTTCGAGCTCAGAGCATTCTGCTGACAAGAATTTACAGTAGACTTGGGCACGAATGTACATTCCAGTACATTTGACAACTTGTCATCCTTGAAGCATCTCTCAATTGTGGAGCTGGCACTGTGAGATACATCTAAGGTTGTACATGGTTGGGTCACTGCCCAATGACCCAACCCAACCCAGCATAGGTTGACCTGACCTGATCCAATCCAGCTCAAGGGTCAGTGAGGGTCAAGAGTCATGGTCAGCATTTCTCTGATCCCTGACCCCCAGATCTGATTCATGGGTCAGTGTGCCCAGGCTTGAGAAGGGGCCGAGCAATTTAATTTAGTACTCATATATACTAAGATACTACATTGGGGTGGGAAATAAATTGTTGCCCAACAACCTGGGTCAGGTGACCACACTATCTTTGGTTTCAATGTAAAGTTTTGGACGAGGGATAAGGACTGCTATATAGCTAGGCATGAGGATAATAGGTAGTTGGTCAAATATATACTTGTTTAAATCAATTTTGCACTCATTGTGCCTAGCTCAGATGATACTTTGCAGCATGGGTCAACCCTAACTCTAACCTAGACCCAACCAAACCCTGACCCCCCTGACCCTGACCCAAACCCAGGGTTCATGACCCAATCTGACCATGCACAACCCTAGATACATCAACTTGTGATTTACTTATACATAGAAAGTTAGATCAACTTGCCTTCATTAAGAATACTTGGATTTTTGACTTGGTTAATACCTTACTGAATACTTCGGTTGTGACTTGGCCTCTGGCATTGGATCTCTTGCTGCGAAGTTGCTAAGTTTTACATTTTGGTACTTACTGGTGATTCTAAAGACAGTGCAAACAGTTAGCGACTCTGTAGCTTTTGGCTTTTGCCATTGGGTTTAACATAGATTTGCAACTTGGTTTGCCATGGCAATTTTACTTGACTGTCTGTATTTAGTTCAATACAATCTATTTGAAAGTCCATACATGTTATCTACAATTTTGATTGCCATTCGAGGTAGTGTGCTCTGCCGCTGGCCGGTGCTACTTGGCTATAGGTTATAGGGATATGCTAATAAGAAGACAATAACATCATGGGCACTTGCAATAGCAATATATATATAACAAGAGAATGGCTATAACAAGTAGGTGGTTATAAGTTCTGTGTCACTGGTTAAAAATGCAAAAAAGAATATGCAGGCAGTGAAAGAGGTATAAAATCATGATTTGTGCAACTTATGAGTAGTGCTAGATATGTACTGGGGATGCCCGTGGAGGGAATAATAAGTAATGACATGACATAGATGGATAAATTTGAAGTATACAACTCACCTTGGAGGCAGCATTCTTGAGATGATTGAACTTAGTTTGCATTTTTCTTACACAGCGTGATGGTGAAGATAATTTGATCAGTGTATTGTCATCATGATCTACATTCAGTACTGAAATGGCAATCGAAGGATCAAAGTTAATGAAACACATTGCCCAATTAGGGCCATGAGCAAAGGAGCTCATGTCCAATGATACCCAGTGAGTGTTAGAAATTACCAATTGCAGAGGAAGGATAGTGAGTGCCATTTGGTATGCAGGGGGTATCCAGAGAAGAAGAGATCCATCAGAACCACATATCCAACCATCATTCTGGATGGAAACATCCTGAAAAGGGAGATAAGAGTGACAGTGAGAATGGAGAGGATGGGAGCAAAATGATAAACAATAACTTGGGATCAACTGAGAATAGTTGGTGGGAATGGTATGACTATCATCTCCTATAGCAATTTCAGTTTCTGCACTCTGTGTCTCCACTGTGCAGTCATCCGATCCTGACACA
The DNA here is from genome assembly GCA_000827265.1 of Collybiopsis luxurians FD-317 M1. Classification (NCBI taxonomy): domain Eukaryota; kingdom Fungi; phylum Basidiomycota; class Agaricomycetes; order Agaricales; family Omphalotaceae; genus Collybiopsis; species Collybiopsis luxurians. The sequence goes on from KN834889.1 coordinate 11,968, forward strand.
ATCCTTCTTCCATCTGGAGAGAGGGCTGTTGAGTGAACCCAGTCATTGGGTCCCTTAAGAGGCATTCCTAGAGCATTTCCAGTCTCTGCACTCCATATCCTCACTGTGCAGTCATCGGATCGTGATGCAATCCTCCTTCCATCTGGAGAGAAGGCTACTGACTGAACCCAGTCATTGTGCCCCTTTAGAGGCTTTCCTAGAGAGTTTCCAGTCTCTGCATCCCATATCCTCACTGTGCAGTCCTCTGATCCTGACACAATTCTCCTTCCATCTGGAGAGAAGGCTACTGACTGAACACTGTCATTGTGCCTGTTTAAAGGCTTTCCTAGAGGATTTCCAGTCTGTGCATCCCATATCCTCACTGTGCAGTCTGATGATCCTGACACAATTCTTCTTCCATCTGAAGAGAAGGCTACTGACTGAACCCTGCTGTTGTGCCCTATTAAAGGCTTTCCTAGAGGATTTCCAGTCTCTGCATCCCATATCCTCACTGTCCAGTCTCTTGATCCTGACACAATCCTCCTTCCATCTGGAGAGAAGGCTACTGACTGATCACTGTCATTGTGCCCCATTAAAGGCTTTCCTAGAGCATTCCCAGTCTCTGCATCCCATATCCTCACCGTGCAGTATTTTGATCCTGACACAATCCTCCTTCCATCTGGAGAGAAGGCTACTGACCAAACCCTGCTATTGTGCCCCTTTAGAGGCTTTCCTAGAGCATTTCCAGTCTCTGCATCCCATATTCTCACTGTGCAATTGGATGATCCTGACACAATCCTCTGTCCATTTGGTGAAAATGCAACTGAATAGACACCCATTTCATCCCCTACCAGTATTGCCTGCATGGATGGCCAGTGCTCCTCTTTTCCTCTGCAAATCCTAGCTATCTTAGGGACCTGTCGCTGGATAACTTTTGACAATATCAACTCTGAAGGTAGAAAGGGAATAGCAGACACATACAAATGTGGAGTAGTTTCAATCATCATTTTTCCAAAAATCTTGACACATTGCTTTATGTCTCTACACAACTCTTGCATTATTACAATCTCTTGTGTCCCCTATGCTTCTTATAAGTCATTAATTATGATTGTAGAATACCATATACTTACTCTGAAACTGTTTATCCATTCTATCATCCAGTCCATACTCCGAGAAATTATCCCAATTCTATTCAGGAGACTCAGCACTTCCATCCAAAAAAATGCATGGCCAATGATAAATGTTTTCATCAAGTCCAACATGTCATTGTTACATGGAATGTGAGTAAAGTGAATGTCCCAATAACAACAAGCATATGACATTTCTGGAGATATGCCAATTTTGATTAACTCCTCTAGATTTTCAACCTCAGAGTTCTGTAAATAGGAGCTCGGCAAGTTACACATATTGAAATGTAGTTGTTCTGTCATAAGTTTCATGCATCCTACTCCCACAATTCTCTGCCCCTCTACTGTCGGAACAGCAACTTGATTACTCCTAGTTTCATCCATCAGAAAATCATGAACTGATGTATGAACAGGCTGTATGGGAACATTCAACTCATTGACTCTAGTGAAAAGAGACCCAAGCCATGAGATGACTGCATCAACTCCTTGCTCATTATCAGCCTCTTTAAGATAATGGTCATATGAGATTCGCAGACTTTGCAAAATTGACTTAAAGACAGGTTCTGATGTGGCCAAAATTTGTCCAACTACTTTTCTATATTCTTTCATGGCATTATTATCTGTAGGATCCAAAAGTTCCTCAAGGATAGATTTGTACAACTGATTTAGGAGGGTGTGACTATTGCTTGAGTCTGTTGACAATCTCATGAACTTTTCAAAGCATTGTTTTATATTTATGCCAGGTTTAACTTCTTGATAAAGAGCTTCACAAACAGTGAAAGCCCATTGAAAGTGTTCCTCAGCTCTTTCTGCCAATGTTTTACACTGGTCAAGGGTAAAATTCCCCAAATCAATTGCCCTTTGCATCTTGTGGACTACATATTCATCAATGTCCTCCTTAACATGCTCCAACCTACTCATATCCTGAATGTGAAGCTGGCTAGCATATTTTGTGAGGACTTCCAACATATCATTTTCCAATTGGGATGTGACTAGAACTCGAAAGTTAGAGGGAAGCTTTTGAGCTCCTTCCATTATCACAGAAAGAAACTGTCTTTGTGGACCATTGCTCTCCTGAGGCCCACACTCATCCAATGCATCTACTATAATCACTGCAGGCTTGGTATTGTACACCACATGTGTAGGCTTTAGAATCAACTTTTTCCACTGCTCTTGAAAACTAGTGCTACCAGCCACAAATGGATCTTTATTGAGCAGTTCACTCAGGTAGTTCCTAAACTCTGAAAGATTCATAGCCATATTATATGCCATGCTCCGCAAGGCTTTGCTTGGAGTCCACTCAGTAGAAAAGGTTCGAAGAATGCCCCCAGGAAACCTTGATCTTTGCACTGCTTTCCAATGGTGTGGGTAATAGCAGACTTTCCTGTTCCAGCAGGACCATGAAGAAAGAAAATTTTTGGAGCATTTGTCTCAGTGTCATATATCCACTGAGATATTTTGTGAATGATTTCAGCCCTGGTACCCTCCAAGCAGAGCTTGTTGAGGTCAATATGGGCTTTGAAATCAGGGTTCAACTTCTTGCAAAGTTTCCACTCAATTTCATCTGGGACAGTTTTCTAAGCAAAGCAGAAATTTTATTGGCCATAAAAAATTTATGTCCTACCAGTCGAGACAGTTTTGTTTACAGTTACATGTTGATCCCCATGAATAATGGTGATGTTAGGATGATAATTGTGAACATTTTGAGCATTGGAAAACAAGGCCATTATTTCAAGATGTCAATGATGGTGGTCTGAGGACAAGAAGCGGTCATCACACTGTCACAATCTGCTGCTGCCACCTGAATCATTTACAGCACATGAAATGCCTGCCGATGCCATCAGGCCACCACAATTTGTACTCCTGTATCTCATCGTGATCATCAATCCAAGTATTTGATGGAGTTGATCTCAGTGTGTTGTGATTGTATATCACTAACAACACGCTCGGCCCTTTCCCTCAGCAACAAGCAATGATGCCCAACTTGCTCATATACACCTCGAGATTCTTGTGCATACAACTATTGTCACATTCCCATCCCTTCATGGGCTCAACAACCACAACTCGCTCAGTGGCTAGTTTCATAATCATGCCAACAATCACATTGATGTACCATCTGCTGTACTATGGTTGTTAGGAATAGTTTCGGGTTAGGGATAGTTAAATTTTCAAAAAATTGCTGAAACAAAGGCCTTCTGCTTGTCAAATGGCCATAGTAAATTTTTTATAGCATGTTTGAATACTAGTGCTTACTTCTATCTACTTACATTGAGAATATTTCAAGGGGAAACAAAGTGGCTGAGCAAATAGTGAGTCTACTCAACCATGTACTTTCATCAAAGTGCCAGGAACATTATAATAATGAATAGAATAAATACACTAAAGTGGCTAGGGCTTTGTATTATGTTTTGAAGAGCTTAAATCCTAAATTCCAAGAAAATCCATGCAGCATTGAACAAATGAGCACCAAAATGAAATAAAAGATAAGTTGGACATGACATTGAGCACGGGGGAGGGGATGCTGTGGGTCGGCTCAGCATCAATGCACAAGTCCTGTCCACAGACTCAACTACAAATGCGACTACAAACACAACATATCACAATGACCAGGCCTAAATCTCTCCAAACAAACCCTGCAAAGCCTCGCAAGATTGATGATGCCACTGAAGAAAGACTGAAGGAAGCAAAGAATGATCTCAATTGCACAAATAAATTCCCAACCATGGCCGCTGCTGCAATATTCCACAATGTCCCTCCTTGGACACTCCAAAACTGGATCAGAGGTATTGAGTTGAAGAAGGTGGCACACAACAAAGAGGCCCTTTTGACTGAAGCAGAACAAAAGGTGCTCCTCAGCTGGGTGTACTATCTTGGACTCGCTGGCCTGCCAGTCAACAAATGCACTCTCTGACAAAAAGTGCAAGCTATTCTTCAGGCAAAGGGAGTTCAAGTGACAGAGAAGATGGTCTTGCAATCATGGATACGAAACTTTAAGAAAGTACATGCAACAGAGCTGAAAACTGTGCGAGGCTCTGGCCTGGACCCAAAGCGAGCACAGGCCTTTAACTACAAAACTGTTCACCGGCATTTCAAATGTCTAGATGAACTCTTGAAGGAGAAAGATATTCCTTGGGAAAATGTGTACAATATGGACGAGAAAGGGATTCAGGTGGGAGGAGGTCAAAAGAATACCCAGGAGCAATACTTCTTCTCCAGAGAGGATAGGATGATGTACCGGCAGAAAAGCAATAATCTCGAGCTGGTGACAATCATTGATTCCATCTGCACAGATGGTACAGCAAATATTCCTCCATGTTTTATTTTCAAAGGTGTCAGAAAATTCCCAGAATGGATGGAGGTTGACAATGACATTCTGTATGTACCAGACTTGATTGAGGTGCTATTACTAACTACTACAAAGGATTGCAACTTCAGAGAATGGCTGGACAGATGATCAGTGTGGATTTGAGTGGTTTAGACAATGTTTCATATCTCATGCACAAAAGCAAAACACATCTGGAAAGCCAATTGTACTTCTTTTTGATGGACATGGGTCTCACATCAGTGAGGGATGGATTGACCTCGCATTGGCAAACAAGATCCTACTCTTCTGTCTTCCTCCACATACTACCCATCACCTCCAGCCTCTAGATATTGGCTGCTTTGGACCTTTACAGACGGCATGGTTCAACTGCTGTGATACAGTATTGACTGAGACTGGGGAGCCAATGGAGTTGCAATATGTGGTAAAGGAATACTGGGAAGCAAGAAAGGTGTCATTCAAAGAGTCTACAATCTTGACATCTTGGCAAAAATCTGGAATTCAACTGTTAAATCCTTCAGTCTTCTCAGCTTCAGACTTTGCACCTAGTATTCCATTGTCTATTAAAAACCAACTACCAGAATCTTTTCCAAGACATCTCCTGCATGCTCCAGACACCTCTTCTGATGATGCCATATTTGACAGTGAGGTGCTCTTGGAGATGAGAGAGGAAAGGGAGGAAAGGGAGGAAAGGGAGGACAGACATGAGTCAGACTTTGAGTCAGAATCTGATGACAGCTTTCATCCATCAGATTCCAATGAAGATGCAGAAAATGACAGTCACGCAGACCTTGGCATGTCTTCTTCAACCTCATTGCTTTCATCAGACTGGAACACTCATCAACAAGTCACACACAGCTCCCACATCCAAGGACCCACTCCCATCCCCTCTCAGCAAAGTCTTCTGTCATGCACACTCCGAGAAGTTGATCTTGCACACTGTATCATTGACCTTGAAGAAGCAAACTGTGACTTAAAATCACAATGGGATGCTGCCTCTGCACATGCAACTCTAACAGCTCAGGAGCTCAGCATTGTAAAGCACAAATACAACAAGAAGGGGTAGAAGAAGGATGCATCAAGGCATGTTGTCACCGATGCCAGAATCTTGACATCTCAGGAAGGAAAGGAGCAGGCAGCTGCAGATGCAGCAAAAAGTGGCAAAAAAGAAGGCTGAAGCCCAGAGGCAGGAGAAGCAAAAGGATGCTGAGCATGCAGACATCATTCAGCGCACAGATCAGGAGTGGAGCAGTTCAGCTTTCACTGGGTCACTCAGGTCCAAGCCCAAAAGTGTGTTGGTTGATATCTCCTTTGCTCTCAATCTTCCATCTGACAACACCACCCTTGATGTACTCCGTGCACAAACTGTGTCCCACTTTGATGCAAACCCAGAGCTCAAAGTGCATGAGCAGTTCATCAGTCTGTTTGCGCAAAAGTGAAAACAGCCAGATGAGCCAAAGGAGAGTGACATACAAGAGCCATCATCTCAATGCCGTTCTCCAACTCCTGGGCCTTCATCATTTTGTCGCCATTCTTACTCTCCCGCTGATTTGCTTTCACCAACCTCTCGAATTTGTCATTTTGGTCCCAAAAATCCAGCCCAGTCTCAAACCAGTTACCCTTTTACTTTCCAATACTCATCCTCTTCCCTGACTGCATCCCAGTATCTACCTTACACACCACTTCCTCCTTGTCCTGTCCCCATTCCTCTTCCTCGATGTGCTCCTAGTGATAGCTTACCCTGAATATAAAGTTTTATATTGCATCTTTATTTCTGTGTACTCTTTAAAACAATCACACCGTGGCCTCCTTGAATCTTCATACAATTCAACCAGCGCAATGAGCATCAGTTGATCTTGCTGTCTGAGCCATACTTGGCTGCGGTGCCACAGTGCCAGACTTGTGGCATCTCCGTGACAATACTGTGACTGATGAGTGAACTATCCCTAACCCTCCTCAGTCACTGCCTGACGAGGTCAGTAAAATTGATTAAAATCTCAGAAATTCATGGTAGGGGTTTTTGAGCCCTAGAAATTCAACTATCTACTCAGATTAACAATATTCAAACAGATTGAGATGTTATTAGCATTTTGATCAAATTGAAACTATCCCTAACAGCCATAGTACCGCCTAACAGATTCTCAACACCAAAATAGATGTGACCTAACAATACAAGTCCAGTGTAGCTAATGAATTATGAAGACCCAGAAATGTGGCATGCATTTGGCATGCTCAACTGTCCAGTCCAATGCCTAGAACATTTTATACTATATATGTAACAGCCGATCACTCAAAATTCCACTCCAATTGTAAGTGTTCGCAATCGCTCGAGTGAGTTAGCCAGTGACAAATGGACCCATGAGGTTCGTCTTTGATTTTTTGGACAAGAGGTGTACAGGGAGGTACAGACACAAGAAGATAGAAGAGGATTCGGGGGTACAGTTGCAAGAAAAGGGAATCGGGAAGGCGAAACTGAAACTCCAGTGCAAAAACAGAAAAAGGGAGGGAATGAATGTACTACATGCATGAGGGGAGGGTGACGAGGAAATGACACTAGTACAAAGAGTGGAAGAAATTATAACTAAGGAGGAATATACAATAGACTATGGAGCTTCGAACATACCTAGTACAAAGAGTGGAAAGAAAGGATAAGGAAAAATTTTTCACTATGCTAGATTACTATTAACATCTCAATGTGGGACTACAACACAGTGTTTACACAAGAGTGTGTGGTTACAGAGTAATAGATGTCATTTTTTACCTACTAGGACAGGTTGAACAACGGCACAGAGCTGTTTGATAGTCAAAGTGGCTGTTTTCCCTTGCCGACATGCAGGAGGACTGATCCATTGATCCTGCGGTGGAAAAACAGCCTTGGAGTGGATGGAAAGCTGCGTGGCTGGACAGCTCTTTCACTTGACGACCACAGGTGGGCAGACCCAGGGGTCCTGTGGTGGAAGGAGGCCACGGTGAGGCACATAAGCTGCATGGCTGAGTGGCCATTTCACTTGATGACCACAGGAGGGCTGACCCATTAATCCTGTGGTGGAAACAGCCTCAGTGAGGTGCATAAGGTATCACAACGAGCTACTCACCACAACTATTAGCCTTGCATAAACCACAGTTTAAGCCTGAATAAATGTATCTACAGGATGTGACGAGCCAGTCAGTCGGTAATCCCGTCCAAAAAAAAACCCATAAAATCCAATAATCACCGACCATGAATAAAGAGTGTCCCGATCGGCGAGCTTTGCTGTCCAAGGTGAAAAAGCATCATTGTATGCCAGCAATCCGAGTGAGTAGGCGGCAATCAAGTAGGCAATGTGGGGATAATGTGAATGTAGCCCAAAGTTCCTATTAAATGGAATTGATTCAAGAGAGTTGTGTTCATTCGGAAGAGACAGCCAAACCATGAGGCTGGAGATGTGGAGATAGTCCACCAGAAAGATATGAGGCAATACGCTGATCAGAAGATCCGAACAATTAACAAGACGCTCGCAGAGTATGGGACAGGCTGGTTGAAGGGGGGGAAAGTTGTCAGGAAGGAATGGGCGCAATTGCAGAATTAAGCTCCTGAGAGACTTATCAACTGCGCAAAAGAAACATTGCAGGAAATGGGCAGAAGATGAGATGGGATTACCAATAGACGAGGCAATAGTCAGACACAGTGACGATGCATAATTCGCATCCAGGGAGGTCATCATTTGCTGAACATTAAAGAGTCGACGAGTTGACTTCCTCAAATCTCCTTTGTGCACTGAGCCCTCAATCTGTTTCTGCAGCTGTCCTAGTTCTGCGTGTAATTTCGTGGGGGAGTGGTTTAGAGGAGTCACCAAACAAGGGTAAATGAAAGGCCTGCGAGATTGTGGACATGAAATATGAACTGACAGAAGCCCTCTCACTAAATGGGAAGGTATCAGAACGAGTACATGCAGTTGAGGAAGCAAACTTTACATACCATTAAGCCACTTTGATAATAATCCCCATCCCCACCATCCTACGAAGCCATTCTCTAATTAGACTGTTTCATTGCAAGAAGGTCAAAAATTGATTGCTGCATGCAGAAGCGGCGGGATACAAGTGACGGAGGGTGGAGACAATGGAGAGATTGAGGCTAAAGGTGCATTTGAGGAGGTAAGGCTAAGAAATGCTGTGGCTAAAGCTGCCCAGCAGACAACAAAACAAAAGGCACACTCGAGTCATACGAGCCACCAAAACTTTTGTAGCATTTCAAGATTATGTTCTGGGTTTGTTAAGTGATAAGACAAATTTCCGCCGCAACTTGGTCCCAGTCAAATCGCTTTCCCTGATGATCAACGGCTGAGAGTGAACGCAGTCCAGAAAGGAAGCAAATGCAGAAAATAAACGTACAATATCCTCGTGTCTTTCTCTTACGAGTAACTGCAGCTGGCCACAGACGCGAATAGGAAAAGAGTGAGCTAGAGATTAGTCAAATAGGCCTTGCAAATTTCTGAGCAATGACATACATGACAATCAAGAGAAAAGGGCTTTGCTGCCTCGTTTAACAACAACCGGAATGTTCAGTTATACTGGGCCGGTCCTTCAGGCTTGCCCCAGTGCAACTCTGACAGCTTGCAATTCTACCAATACCTCACATTATAAATACCTGGCATTGTTGCATAGAACTTCCTTGTATCTTTTTCCCCTTCCCTTAATACCCGAGTTGCGCAGCTCCCCCTTTCCTAACATCCCTCGTCTTTACCTCTTGATGGAACAAGACTGCCTCTCAATTGTACAAAGCCTCGACCCTCAGTTGGATCCTCTTTACGGCTGCAATGTCCCAGTCACAGTCTTTATTGACGGAACAGCAGATCATGACAACATCCAAGGTGAGTAGCTCTTATTTGGGTGAGCTCACCATTCATTGTTTATTCGTATCACTAAACTCATATTACTCGCAGGTATCACCAAGCCTGCTATTTGTTGTCTTGCCCGTCGCAGAGGTGTCAAACATATTTCTGCTCTGATTTATGAGGAGACCCATGGGGTGCTCAAGACTTTCCTGGAGAACATTATCCGTGACTCTGTCACATATACTGAGCATGCTAAACAGTGAGTGTTCCTCTGGCTGACTGTTTGTTGACATTATGGTACTGAATCTGTTCAATTTCAGTAAAACTGTCACTGCGCTTGACATGGTATAAGCTCTGAAATGTTCAGGTCATACACTGTATTGTTTTGGAGCCTAAATTGGGAGGACGTATCTGGTGAGTTTTCTATTTTATTCTTTGTTTCTAGTCCTGTCTTGCAGTTTCCCAGTCGTCACTCTTCCTTTCCCCATGTCCTATTGTATGACGTACTAGCATATGTACCATAACATTCTATCCTTATTCATGACTACATGCAACATGAGCTTGATTGTGTATTGTTTGATTTATTTCTGTCATTCGAAAGATCCTCATTGCATAGCCTAAATCTGGCTTCTTGTGTCGAACAGCCAGTCCAATTGCTCAGGGCAAGGGCAGATCTTCATGTGAGCTTCCTCAACCTCGAGTTCCAATGCTATTGAAGGCAATAATGCGCTGTTGTGTACATCGATGTACCTCTGCTGATGAATGTTAAGCTTTCAATTAGTTGGTATTTTAGCTTGTCTTGCACTGTGGGGTCAATTTATGTCACGGTGGTGCTGTTGCAGAAATGTTCAGCTTTGACTTCACTGTAAATGGCAAAGTAAGTCGTGGTAAGCTCTTTCTTCTGCTAATTCTTATTTCTTGGGCAATTGCAGCTTTGAATGATGACTTTTTCCTGGTTGTTTGTCTTGAACAGATCAATTAGTACCTTGCAGCTGAATATGCCGCAGTGTCAATGTACTAAACTCTTGCAAGTCCAACTGGGTATTCAGGGACAATATAAAAAAACTGGTACCAAATGTTGTCCGTTCTCTCCATCCCATTACTATGTCGGCTAAAGGCCAAGAACTAGCAATGACTCCTTGGTTTATTACTCCTCTCTCATACATCCTCCTTGTTCTCAGCTTGACCTTTCAGTCCACCATCTCTCGAGCATCCTTCTTCATCCCTATCCTCTATATTGCATACTGGACAGTCTCTTACACCCCTGTTCTGGACCAACCACTATCCACCTATTTCCAAGCCATCTCCACATGGGAAATCATTTTCCAAGCGCTCAACTATCTTGTCCTCACTGACCCATATGCAGAATTTTGATTCATTGGACAGACTGAATCTACTCTCCAGAAACCCTTCCTCAGGCGCCTAGTGTGGGGCCTGAGACTTGTTGCGGCACTGAGAGGAGTCGGGTGGAATCACGAACCTAAAGAATTTATCCCGCCCCATCCTGAATCTCAATCTCAATTTTTGTTAATATTTTGACACCAGATTCCTTCTGCGTTTATTCCATTCATCATTTTTGATGCAGCGTATCTTGCACTACGCAGTCATCCTGGGTTCTTACCTGGACCATCCTCCATAGCAAACATAGGACCCTTCATGCAATTCATCAATGTCCTCATCTTTGCCACGTCTGCTTATTATTTCCTCGATTTGCAATATCGACTATTCAGTATTGCAATGACGGCAATATTGAGCACATACTGTCAGTCCCAGGGAATCCTACAGGAGCCAAAAGAGTCTTGAGGAAGAATTGCGAGTCGAAAGTGAAGGGAGTCTATGAGGAAGATTGTCAATTTTTGACATCTCGGAAGCTCATGAAAATCTGTCTCACCGAATCAAATGGTGCATCAGCAAGGGTGGGATCAACATGGTCAGCCCTCGCAACTGGAGATGATTCTTCAGATGACCAGGAAATGGCAAGCAATCATAAAATGAGACCAAACCTGTGTGCTGGAAGGGAAGTCAGGATAAAAAATGGGTGGGAATTAGATCAAGTTGGTTACTAACTGATATCAATAATGACACAACATCCTCACTGTCAAGGTTTGCCTGAGCACAACTAGGACATTAATTACTGTATTAATAGGCGGAGATATAAAGAATGTACCACATCCTCAAATCGAGCAAGGATAGTGGAGACCGAGTCCTGAGGTTCTGGAATCAATCTGTCAATTGCAGGTGCTGTAGTATTTTGTCGTCCAGCAAGAAATTCCAATTGAGGTGTGCCCTAAAAGGTTAATAAGAAAAAAGTGCATTTATCAATACAGACAAGTGCACAGGGCAGAGACCAACCGCCACAGCAGCACCGAATTGAATCATATCGCTGGCAGAGATGGTGGGATATTTCCCAGAAGCGAGGAAAGGAGCAAGATCATTGATGCTGTCAGAGATACCCAAGTTGGTGGCATAATTAGATTCGACGTCCGGGAAGATCAGCATACTGCCGTCTGCACCCCCTCTGCTTTTGAGAAAAGGTTAGTATGCAAGCTGAGTTACACACCTTGAACTTACACAGAAGGGCCCAGGGACTGGGAGAAAGCAATGGCATCATCTAGTGTAGATATCCATTGGTATGTGGATGATCAACCTTACAAATTTTGCACATTCGAAAACTTAGATGAAGAACTTCATGAGCTGCAGAAGGTAAATAGGTATTTTTTTTTCTGAGCATATTTGTCTCCCCACTAACCTGTTTCACCGCATTCATTCTCGAAGAGATTCTCAGTAAGATCTTGAGCAAGCTAGGTCCAATCATAAGTCAGTAAGTCCCAGTCTATGAGAGATGATGTAAAAAGACAAACTGGAATGAAGTCGCAACATATTGCATTGCTCATGACTGTTCCATCAGAGCAGACCGCATCTTGTGAGGCAGGGGCTGCCTTGATTGTAGTTGCAAAACTAATGATGCGGGCAGCGAGGGGAAGAACGTTCGATGAGTACATCTTTTGTCAACTTGGGATGCCAGTCAAGTGAATCAAGGAGAGTCTGAGTAACAAGAACTTGAGTATCTTGATCCCAGCTGGTCTAGTGGAATATTTATATCCGCTAGCTATCCTATGGGAGCATGGTTGCCTCAAACAAACATGGACCCGAACCAGAGTACTGATGCTGTTGAATGGCCTTCTGCAAAGTTATCTTTGCTTGTTAGCCAACATTGAACTACATTGAAATTTTCACAAAAACAGCGTGGTACCGTAACGCAACCTTACCTTGGCAGATTCGGGGCTGGAATAAAGAGATTAAAGTCAATTCGTGCTCAGTTATCTGGACTAGACTGCATGAGATAGCACTTGAGCCAAGTAATAATGAAAAAGACTATCCATAGGCCATCAAAACCTATTTCTAGTGCCGGTGTAGGTGAGGTTCTGGGACAGAAAGTGTGAGCTATTTTTAAATCGAAAGCCACATTCCTGAGAGAAATTGAGAATTTCTATGATGGATATCTGAACATCAAGATGGGAGAGGCATCCATGTGGATCGCGTCAATGAAGAGCAGGAGTAAAATCAACTCAAAAATCCACAGTAGCGGTACTAGGAAGAGGTCTTGAAAGGGAATGGAAGATTGTTCGATTACTCACCTTTGGGTTATTTGGTAAATACAGGAAATATGATTGGACTCATAGCGAGATCTTCCTGCCCAAATAAGCGGCTCGCAAAAGAAACAAGTGGGAAGGTGGGGACAAACATTATTGGTTCCAGGTCCGTATGCCTAAATGCCAAGTTTCAACTAGTTCAATTCACAGAACACTATCAACTGGAGCAAGGAACCAGAATTAGGGCCCTAGAGGGAATCCAGGTAGTCAATGAATGCCTGCAAGTAACAAATAACAGTTCCATGAAGCTGAAAGAAACTTGAGAACATGTGGAATGTAACCTGGCAGTCGGAAGCAAGAGGTAGGCAAACTAGCACTACCCTGATGAGAATAAAGTGTATGGAGCCACCTGCAAGGCAGGGAATAAATGAATTGACAGTGGAAGTTGTTTAGTGGATATGACCATCATGAGTTCAGCATTTTGTTGAGGAAATAAGTAGGAATGGAATCAAAACAAGAGCAAGAGGGATGGGAAAGTAATTTGTGCAATGTTCCCATGGCCAATAAGGCAATAAGGCAGATAGTTAGTATTCATGAAGGCAGTGTTAGGAGGCTGTGAGGTTTCGAACAAGAATTCCCAGATCTGATGAATCCCAAGAGAACACGGACTAGTTAACAGGTATGGAAGGAAAAAATGAAATCGGCCTCAGTGACAGAGAACACAGTGTGCAAAACTTGGCAAGTTTTTCTACTTATGGAAAATTTATGGAAAACCTATGCAGTGATGTGACATTTGGAAATTTTCAGTAAATTTCTTGACTTATTGAGCCAACTTACCAATGATGAACCATAGTTTTTCTGGATAAATTACCATATAAGTTGTAAATTTTACTGAAGACTTCTGAAAGTCACATCGTATTGAAAGTTCTGAATAAATCTTCCATAAGTTGACAAACTTATGGTCATTTGCATGCTGTGGTTTGGTTCAGTCCACGAACCCCAGGTCCGGTTCATAAATTCACCTCGAACCTCAGGTTCAGGTCTGGGTTCAGACCTGGCTCACCAGGTTCGAACCTCTAGCAAAGCAACAATTTTTTCTTTGCATTTTCTCCTAAAAAATTACATTTATAAGCAGTTTTTTTTTCTGTATTAGTCTAAGATTACTGAAGGATGGAGTCAGAAATAGCTGCAGAATCCACAAAATACCAGATCTGAGAGGATAATTTTATCATCATGTGACATGATGGTCACATCTTGTGCAGAGGCTGGTCAATTGTAAGAAAGAGTTGACCCACAACCTGGTACATCACGTGATGCCACTCAAAATGAAGAAAAGCCTATCTATAACTCGACGCTTTTGAAAATCAAAAATTGGGCTCAGAGGATCTTTGCGGAGGGGCTTTCCCAAGAGTTCCTCAGAGCCATATTTTTACTTTTTGGATTTTTGAAAGCAGAGATAGGTTTTCTTTATTTCAGTGGCATTATGTGATGCACCGGTGATACGACTGTGGTCATACCATAACTTTTTGAGCCTTTAGCTCCTCATCAAGAGACAACTACAAGTCTATAAATTGTTATTATACAAACTCACTATATAAAAAGTCTAACAGTGTAGTGGCGACAGCAGCATCAATGTTCAATACAAACCATCACAGCATCTCGCAGGGCTATGCAGTCAGGTCTGGACAGGTCTGGAACTTGTGGCTGAGCATCAGAAAGTGGAGTAACAGGGTTGATGGGAACCAGAGTATTGATTCTGATGGTGATTACTATGGCAATATCAAGCTGTGCAGTGGTGCCATTTTGAGCTAGGGGAAGAGGCAAGCTTCAGATGCCCCCCTCTATTGCTAGGTAATACACTAGCACTGGAATTAGTCTATAGCTTCAGTGTACTAGCTTGTGTTTTGGTGTTTTATTTAGGTATTACTTTCTGTGTTTGTGTTGTGTTTGGATTGCTGTTTAAACCTGTCAATTGGATTTACCACTACTACTACTACAAACAACCCCCCTTTTGTTTTTACTTAGTAAATATTGACTACAGTTCCCCTTGAACTTAGTGTGTTGAGTGTCTGGTGTTTGGTTTCGCTGTCACCTTAGCTCACTGCACATCACTGGGTTGCAGGTCAACTCTATCTTAGGCAGCACTGAGACCATGACCCAGCCCAACCCAGGCTGACCCCACTCTCAGACTTGGGTCTGGGTCAGAATTTTTCAGACCTGGACCCAGCCTAATCTGGCCTGACTCAACTGTCCCCAACACTACAGCTATATAATAAAATACAATACTACAGTATATAAGAAGCAGTACAAGAGTAGGATATATAGAGTAAAGTAAGTAGAAGGACAGATGAAAGTATATTTTATTATTTCCCATTCATATTTTGAAGCCTCAGGGCACCTCGAAGATCTCCAGGGCAGCCTTAGGGATCCTCTGGGATTCTCAGGGTGCACAGGATTAGGGGGGTGTTCTCTGGTAGTATATAGCCCATGAGCCCTGAGAAGCCTTAAACTGCTTGAGGACAGCCCATGTGTGCCTAGGCTATAGGGCATTTTTCCTTATGTAAAATGCCAAGTTTTTGTGGCAGTGGTTTTGATGTGATGGGTGGGTGCAGTGAAAATGAAAACAAGCACCATAACACCCAAGCAGTTAAAGTTTAAAAGGGGGTTGGAGTAGTAGTAGTGTAGTCAGAGTGCACAAATTTAAGTTCAATCAAAATCCAAATGACAATGTCAGAACCAAAGTACCAAGTTCAAACACAAAACACAAAACAGAACACAGAACACCACTCTTTGGATTTTAACTCTGCAATGAAGTTCTAGACTGATTCTAAACCAGATTTGTAAGACAACTGATTCCAAAGTGAGTACACATAAGACTGTAAACAGTAAGTACAGGAATTAGGTACAAGAATGAAAAGAACATGTACCCTCAGAATGGGGATACAGTTCTGAGGGTAAGGAGTACTTGATACATAGGTATAAGTAGTGCAACCTGGAATAAAGAAAGATACAGGGAAATAGAAAAGGAGGAAGTAAGCCCCGAGAGGAGCTGCATAAATGGAAGCAAAAGGGAAACTAGATACATACAACAATAATCCAACAGACTCAGGACACCAATGTGAACATGTGAAGGTCATGTACAATCCTCTGAGCTAACAAAATTGAATGCCCCATCAGAGCCTGACTTTCCTTCCCATTTCCTGTCTATTTACATACTAAAATCCCTTGATCATATAAGACCTCAAAACTGATCTCTGTAACTATATAACCTTTTCTACCTGGGTCTCCTTCACAAATTATGATTTGTATTGCCAAATTTGGCCATCTTGCCTTGTTAAATAGCCAAATTAATGACAGCTAAAATGCCATTTTACAATGACAGTTCTGAACCTGGTAAAATGGATAATTAGCCCAGATGAATATACTTGTCTGATATTGTCTTGGCCATTCTCAGGCAGATACAAATTCAGTGCAAAGTGGCCCATACATGTAAGTTATAATGGAGAGACATATGTTAAACTATGTAAGCACAAAATCCTCAGAAGCACACAGAATAGTGCAAGCAACTCTATTAGTAAATATCTGTTAAACTATGTAAGTACAAAATCTGAGGAATATCTGAGTACATAGTTATACAAGCACAATGCTAAGATAACTTACCCTCAGAAGCACAAAGAATAGTGCAAACAACTGAGGGCTAGGAAAACATATTGGTGTGTTAAATACTGTCTGTAGGTAATGTAGATCTTCCACTTGAGCACCCACAAACCTGAACAAAAGCAGATGAAGAGGGAAAATAGAGAAGTACCCTCTGTGATCATGGATATGCACAGTGAGCGGGATATTTAGTATCCAGGCAGGGCCCATATCCTCAACAATATAAATGATGTGTTAGCATCAGGTCCTGGAAGAATGTCTCTCAGCAGTATGGGTTTTTCATTTCTAAATATAATGCAGCTTGGCACAGCAGAGTTAAGTCTTCTATTCAAAAGAGCTTATTTGCTTTTCTTCATACACTTGACAGCTATTGCAGTAGTTTATTCTGAAATATTTTCTACAATCTATCAGTTAAAAAAATTAAAATGAACAAAATTGACCAAAAATACACCATTTTATTTTTGACAGGACATTAGCTAGGAAGGCAGGTCATCAGTTTCTGACCAGCCACACTGATGATGTGTGGCAGAATTCTGGTCCTGACTGCCCTTTCTAGGTGCACTGGTGCTCCCAGTGGAGTATAATTTTATTCCCAGTGACTATAGCTGGTGAAATACTATTTTTCCCATGACTGGCAGTACCAGTATGTTATGAATTATTACAGCATCAGACGGTAATGGTAAAGGTCACTTTGGAGTAAAAATAACTATAAACAGTATTAGTACATTAATGAGAGTAGTAATCTAGTATTGAAGGTAATGGAATAGATAAAGGAGAGCAGACTAGGATTACAATGTTATGCTGACAGTAGAAGAGATATGAATCATCATTTGTGTGACTTATGAGTAGTGCTAGATATATGAAGGAAATGACCATGGAAGATACTGTAAGTAAGAACAAGACATAAATGGATAAGTTGGAATAATACAACCCACCATAGAGGCAGCATCCCAGAAATTATTGAGTTTGTTTCTCATTTTCCTTACCCATGGTGAGGATGATTAGGTTAGTGTATTGACTTCAGGATTTAAATTCAGTGCTGAAAAGTCAATGAAAGAACCAGAGGTAATAAAACATGTGCCCCAATCAGGACCATGAGTAAAAGAGCTCATGTCTAATGATGCCCATTCAGTGTTAGGGATTACCAACTGGAGAGGAGGGATAGTGAGTCAAATGTGGTACTCAGGGGGTGTCCAGAGAAGAAAAGAACCACATATCCAGCCATCATGCTGGATGGAAACATCTTGAAGAAGGGGATAGGATAAGAGTGACAGTGGGAATGAAAAGGATGGGAGCAAAATGACAGACAATAGCTTGGGATCATCTCAGAATGGTTGGTCAGATTGGAATAACTATGTCCTATAACAGCTTGAGTCTGTGCATCCCATATCCTCACTGTACAGTCTGACAATCCTGACACAATTCTTCTTCCATCTGGAGAGAAGGCCATTGACTGAACCCAGTTATTGTGTCCCTTTAGAGGTTTTCCCAGAGCATTTCCAGTCTCTGCATCCCATATTCTCACTGTGCAGTCCAGATCAAAGGAAAGAAAAAGTGCCACTAGATTGTTTGTGTATGAGTAGGTGGCTTTATATACAGGTACATAGTGTTATATGTAGTAGACCACTGGCTAGATAAAATACAGATGAGAACATGTAACTAAGTATCATGGGAAATAGTACACAAGAGTGGGTATATGTGATAGGAACCATGAGAACTGAGATGGGATGGTGAGACAAGATAGAAGTACACTACAACTAAAGAGAACAGTGTGAGATGGCAAGGGAACATCGATATAAGTATAGTACAACTACAAGAAAGTGTTCCAGAGATAGATATATCCAATTGTACCTTGTGAATACCTAATTATAATCTAACACTCCCCTTCAAACCTTTGCAAGTCCCATGAACAAAGTGAAGTGTTTGGCCTTCATCGAGGGCAAGGCTTTGGTGAGGATGTCTGCCATCATATCCTTGGTAGGACAATATGTTAAATGTATTTTATCTTCTTCCATGAATCTGAGTGATTTCCTCAACTGTGGTTGGGATTTGGTCTTTTGTAAGATGGCAATGAAGGTCAAATAGAATAGTAAGGGGGTTGATATCAGAAAATCCATATTGGGAGAGAATAGCATCAATGTACAATTGCTGTGATAAATGAATGGATTTTGAATGGAGAGATCTGTGAATCTCTATCCCAAGTAGTCAATCTCCTGAATTGACACACCATTAGGCTGGATCTATAGCCAATGACTTTCCCAGTTTCATCCTTTTTGGTTCTAAAAACCCATTTGGATGTGAGAATGTTTGCATTGTCAGGTAGAATGACAATGTCAGAAGTTCCCTTCTGCTGGAGTATAGAAATTTCTTCCTTCATAGCTTCCAACCATTTGGGCCAATCTGGATGTTGCATGGCTTCTGCAACTGATAAAGGATCAAACTCTATTTCTGATGTTACCTGTGCAAGGGATGCTGTCAAATAACCAAGTTCCCTGTTTTCCTCAACATTTCCTTTAATAATTTCCCTGGCCTTCTGGGTAGGTCTTCTGGTTCATCTACCAGTATCCTCCTCAGGTGGAATGGGCTCTGCAATTTCTTTTAGAACTGGGATAACAGGTTATTCCAACTTGGTGACTGATGTTTCCAAATCTCCTAAATTTCCATCCTCCCCTTCAACAAGTTGGATCTGCCTGTCAGAGAATACCACATTTCATTCAGCTGTTACTGTTTTCCTTTCTGGCCAATAGATATAGTCTCCTTATAGCTCTGTGTCAATACCTATCCATTGTCCTTCATGTGCCTAGTATGCAGTGAATTCATTGCTAAGAAATTCTCCTCCTCAATCAGAGTGAAGAATTTTAACAGTTGCACTGTATCGAGTTTGGAGACTGCTCTGAAGGATAACATACTGAGTAAATGATTCATCCTTGCTTTTAAGCAAGGGCTCCTTCAGCCATATGGTGGCTTCATCCCCAATAGTAAGTGCATAAGTGCAGTGATTTAGGGTACAAACAGAAGCTGGTCCCCAAACATCCATATGGAAAATATTGCCAAAATTTTCTACACAGGGGAATGATCTGATTTTGGCAATACAAAATCTTGTAGCTTTGACTAGCAAACAAGCACAGCATTCCACTTCATCCATCTGTTTGGGATTCAGTTTGATCCCACAAACCTGGTTTTTCTGAAACATTTGCTTCACATAAGCATAGTTCTGATGTCCAGAAATACAATGGGCTTCATAAAGTGAAACCTGTCTATCAGCTTTGGTTACATGTCTCATTACTTCAGCATGTATTGTTGATATCAATGCCTGTGGGGTTAATCTTGTATCTGTTTTCCTTGATACAACAATCAAGGCATTGATTGTTGGTAGAAAAATTTTCAGGATAGAAGCAATAATGGTGTTAAGAAAATATTGTCAGTTATATCAATACTTCTCTTGGCAAGGCTGTGCTGAATTTCTATCATAGTGTCAAGATGAGTGTTAAGCTCTGCAGGGTTATAACATATGAGAGAATGGAGTTATTGTTGCAAATGGGATTCAGCAAGTGCATTCTTGGAATCATAATCTTCCAGCAAATTTTTCCACGGTGATTGGGTGGAAGTGTGATGTTTATACCTTCAGAAAATTCCATCTGATAGCCTACCAATAATGGCATTTAGTAAATCACCATCTTTTTCTTTGTCTTTGTCTGTTGGTTTCCTATCTTCTGTGTCTAAGCTGACCCCATAAGGGTTCCATGTCAGATAATCTCCATATTTAATGGATTTGGTGGCTAGTTCCACTCAGGTTTTCCATGTATCCCAGTTGGATCCATGAGCTTTAAGGAATGTTACCTCATTGAATGCCTTTATGGCTTTGGACATATTGTTGTCACTTTCTGAGTCTGAGTCTAAATCAGAAGTGTCACCATCAGATGGATCAGGTTCTGGTTCCAGCTCTGGTGGGGTAGGAGATCTGCATGGTGGATTTAGAACTGGGGTAGGAACTGGTGGAGGCAAAGGTGGATTTGATCCTGGAAGTGGAAATTCTGGATCTGGATCTGGTTTCGGAGTTTTAGGTGGTTCTGATAATGGAGATGAGTGTGGAACTTGGGACAATGAAGATACTTCCTGGGTAGATATATGATGAATATGACTTCTAATAATTTCTTTGTGTCTTTTCTTGACAAGTTGTCCTCACTCTGGGAGAGGTCTGGTGTGTGTTACATCATACCTATTTGGACAAGAGAGTGTTTTGCAGCTATAATATTGTTGAGTTGAGTGCCAGACAAAATCCTTTAAATCATCTCTAATATCAAAAATATGCTGTGCTAAGGCACAAGCTGCTTCTGGATCTGTGGCTTGAGGAGGTGATGGTTGTCTCTGTGGGGTACTTCTACCTGATGGTGTTTTAATGCCAGATTGGTTTTGTGAAGCTGGCAAGTTAATCTTTGGTGGCATGAATAATTTATAGTTACCACTGTGATACTCCCTTCTGTGGTTAGCACTTTAGGCAGGGCCCATAACCTATAGAGGTTATGGACACTCATTTTGTGATTCTAAAGACAGAGCAGACAGTTAGTGACTATGTAACTTTTGGCTTTTGTTATTTGCCCAATCAGGAGCATGAGTGAAGAAGCTCATGTCCTATGATGCCTAGTGAGTGTTAGAAATTACCAATTGCAGAGGAGGAATAGTGAGTGTCATTGTGGATGCAGGGGGTATCTAGAGGAGAAGCAATCCATCAGAACCACATATCCAACCATCATTCTGTATTGAAACATCATGAAAAGGCAGATAAGAGTGACAGTGAGAATGGTGAGGATGGGAGCAAAATGACAAATAATAGCTTGGGATCAACCCAGAACAGCTGGTGGGAATGGTATGACTCTTATCTTCTATACCAATTTCAGTTTCTGCATCATCTGTTGCCCCTGTGAAGCCATCTGATCTTGAAACAATCCATGTTCCTTCTGGAGAGAAAGCTGCTGAATGAACCGAGTCCTTGGGTCCCTCAAGAGGCTTTCCTAGAGCATTTGTGATCTCTGCATCCCATATCCTCACTGTGCAGTCTGATGATCCTGACACAATCCTCCTTCCATCTAGAGAGAAGGCTACTGACTGAACAAAGTCATTGTGCCCCATTAGAGGCTTTCCTAGAGGATTTCTAGTCTCAACATCCCATATCCTCACTGTGCAGTCATCTGATTCTGACACAATCCTCTTGCCATCTGGAAAGAAAGCTACTGACTGAACACAGTTGATGTGCCCCTCTAGAGGCTTTCCTAGAGCATTTCCAGTCTCTGCATCCCATATCCCCCCTGTGCAGTCTTTTGATCCTGACACAACTGTACTTCCATCTGAACAGAAGGCTACTGACTGAACCCAGTCATTGTGCCCCTTTAGAGGCTTTTCTAGAGCATTTCCAATCTCTGCATCCCATATTCTCACTGTACCATCATCTGATCCTGACACAATCCTCTGTCCATTTTGTGAAAATGCAACTGAATTGATACCCTCTTCATGCCCTACCAGTATTGTCTGTATGGCTGGCCAATGCTTCTCTTTTCCTTTGCAAATCCTAGCTACCTCAGGGTCCTGTTGCTGGATAACTTTTTACAATATTGACTTCACAAGCAAACAGGGAATAGCAGACACATCCAAATGTGGTGTGGATTCAATCATCATTTTTCTAAAAATCTTGACACATTGCTTTATGTCTCTACACCACTCTTGCACCCCCTATGCTGGTTACAAGTCATTAATTATTATCAAAGAATACCATATACTTACTCTGACACCCTTTATCCATTCTATTATCCAGTCCCTGCCAAAGTTTTACACTGGTCAATGGTAAAATTCCCCAAATCAATTGCCCTTTGCATCTTGTGGACTACATATTTATCAATGTCTCCTTGACATGCTCCAACCGACTCATATCCTGAATGTGAAGCTAGCTAGTGTATTTTGTGAGGACCTCCAAAATATCATTTTCCAATTGGCATGTGAATAGAACTCAAAACTTAGAGGGAAGCTTTTGAGTTCCTTCTATTATTGCAGCAAGAAACTGTCTTTGTGGACCATTGCCCTCCTGAGGCCCACACTCATCCAATGCATCTACTATAATCACTGCAGGCTTGGTATTGTACACCAATTGTGCAGGTTTTAGAATCAACTTTTCCCACTGCTCCTGAAAACTAGTGCTACCAGCCACAAATGGATCTTTATCCAGCAGTTCACTCAGGTAGCTCCTAAACTCTGGCAGATTCATGGCCATATTATATGCCATGCTCTGCAAGGCTTTGCTTTGAGTCCACTCTGTAGAAAAGGTTCTACCAAAATGGAAGAATGCCCCCAGGAAACCTTGATCTTTGCACTGCTTTCCAATGGTGTGGGCAATAGCAGACTTTCCTGTTCCAGCTGGACCATGAAGAAAAAAGATATTTGGAACATTTGTCTCAGTGTCAGATGTTGAGAATGTGCGAGAAAGTACTTACACATTCTAGGAGTGACTCAAGCAGTGCTCCATTATTTTCTTAGTAATCTCTTTAAGTATTATTGAAATTAGTAGAATATTCTAGAAGTAATTACTCTAGGTATAAAAGATGTATGTAGAGTAGCTAAACAACAAGAAGTTTTACCATTCCTGAAGTACTTGCCATAACCTTTTCTCAACATCAGATATCCACTGAGATATTTCATTAATAATTCCAACCCTGGTACTGTTCAAGCAGAGCTTGTCATGGTCAATATAGGCTTTGAAATCAGGGTTCAACTTCTCACAAAGTTTGCCAAGTTTCCCCTGAATTTCATCTGGGATATTTTCATGAATAAATGCTAGATCACTTGAGCAATACAAGAAGATTGCCTTACTGGTTGGGACAGGTGGGCTTATAATTGTGATTGTGTTGTTGGTGTGATCACCACCTGTTATTGTTGAAGGTGGAATTATCAGCTTGAAAATTTTGAGCATTGTTAAGAATAGACATGTTTTCTGAAAGTCAATGGTGGTGGTTCCAGGACAAGAAGCAGTCATCACACTGTCACACTCTGTTGCTGCTACACCACCTGAATTGTCTACATTAGGTGGCGACATGCCTGCCGATGTCATGAAGCAGCCACAATTTGTACTCCAGTATCTCATCATGATCATCAATCCAAGTATTCAATGGAGTTGATTGATCTCAGCACACTCTAATCATATATCATTAATGACATGCTTGGCCTTTTCCCTCAGTGACAAGCAACAATGCCCAACTTGCTCACATACACCTTGAGATTTTTGCATTCCTGTCCCTTCATAGGCTCAACAACCACAACTTGCTTGGTCCCCAGTTTCATTATCGTGCCAGCATTCACATTGATGTACCATCTGCTGTACTGCCTGACAGATTCTCAATGCTCAAATTAATATTGTGACCTAATGGTACAAGTCCAGTGAAGCTATTGAATTACGAAGAACCACACCCAGAGACATATCATGCTGTTCAACTGTCCCATCCATAGGACTTTTTATACCATATATTTGACAGCCTATCACTCAAAAATCAACTATAAGTGGATCTACAGGATTAGATGAGCCAGTCAGTTGGTAATTGTGTCAGAAGGACAATGCCTCACATCAATAAAAGAGTGTCTCAGTTGGCGAGATTCACTGTCCGAGGTTATACAATATTGTTTGCTAGCAATCAAATTTGAGTACACAGCATTGGGATGATATAGTGATGAGAAGAAAAGGTGTAGTTATGGACTTTAAAGTACCACATGAATGGAATTGATTCATTACAATCAGAGTTATTTGGATGAGACTACTGAACCATGAAGCTGGAAATGTGAAGCTAGCCTGCTGGAAGGGAAATAAAAGTAGGTGATACACTGGCCAGAGGATCCAAAGAAGCAATAAGATGCTTGCAGAGTATAGGGCAGACTTTCTTTTGCTAACCAAATTGTCAGGAAGGAGCAAGCACAGTCACAGAATCAAGTTCCTGGGTGACTTATCAAGCAATTGTGTAAAAGAAACAGTGCAGGAAGTCAGCGGGAGATGGGATGGGATCACCAATGGACCAGGCAATTGTTAGACACAGTGACAAAGCACAATTTGCATCCAGGGAGGTCATCAATTTGCAGAGCCTTAAGAGTCGACAAGCTGACTTCCTTGGATCTCCTCTGTGCACCCAGGACCTGATCTGTCACTGCAGCTGTCCTGGTTCTGCATGTAATCTCATTGGGGAATGGTTTAGAGAGAGACAGTGGGGACCTCAAATAAGTGTTCATAATCATGCGAGGTTGTGGATGTGAACTTGAATTGCCAGAATCCCTTGTACTAAATGGGAAACCATTGGAACAAGTATGAGCAATTGAGAAGGCAGACTTTACATACTACCACATAATAAGCCACTGCTGTAATCCTACAAGGCCAGCTTCAGATTAGATCATTTGATTGAAACACTTGCAAGAAAGTTGAAGATTGACTGATGAGATACAAGTGATGGAGGGTTGAGAAGGAGAGGTCGAGGCTACAACTGCATCTGAAGAGGTAAGTCAAAGTGGCTTTGCTAAAGTTGCAAGCCAAACTGTGACTCCAGCAGATGAATTGAGATGAAAACTGTACTCAGTTCATACAGGTGACCAAGCTTTTGCAACTTTTAGAGATCATTTCCTAAGTTCAACCAGTTATAAGACAAATTTCCACTGCAACCTGGTCGGTCTTCCTGATGATCAATGGCTGAGAGTGAAAGCAGTCAAAGAGAAGCAAATGCAGGAAATAAACCTTCGAGACCACTCATGTCTTTCTCTTGCAAGGAGCTGCAGCTGGTGGCACAGGCAAATGGGAAAAGAGTGAGCTAGAGTTCAATTATCTGGGTTTTGCAGATTCTTGAGCTTTGACAATCAAGAGACAAGAGGTTTGCTGCCTCATGTAACAGTGACAAGAATGTTCAGTTCTACTGGACTGGATCCTCAGGCTTGCCCTGGCACAATGTGCTCACATCTCACAGCTTGTGATTCCACCAATTCCTAATGTTATACAGTCCTCACTTCCTTGCACAGAGCTTCCTTTGTACACTGCATATCCTTCCTCTTCCAATAAATAACTGAGTCATGCAGCCCCCATCTCTCCTGCTCCTGCTCTAGTTTTTGCCTCTTCACAGACCAGAACAGCTTCTCATTTAGCATCTGTACAAATCCTTGACTTTCAGGTGGCTCCTGTTTACAACCACAATCTCCCACTTGCAATCTTCATTGACAGAATAGTGAGTGTAGATTGTGGCATAGATGCTTTTGCATGCAAAGAGTGTGCACAAAGTAACTTTTCAAGTAACTTTTTTTTTCCCATGCTTGACAGCTTAACTTGCTGAGTCTTGGCAAAATGTATCTCTCATTAAAACTTATTTTTGACACATTTAACACATTTTTGGTCTTCATTACAACATCTGATTGCAGAATATTCTGTTTATTAATGTTCCCTGAGTGAACCAAGTGAATTATATGCCTAATATTGCTGAGACTGCTAGTTACTTCAGCTGTAGCTATCCATCTGTACCTTTGTATAGCAAGGGATATATATTGGGTCATTAGCAGAAAGATGCTTAACTGTCTTTGTTGCAAATACCAGGATGGGGACACTGGAGGATATGGAAAATAAATGAGTAGCTCAAAATAACAGGTTAACTAGCAATCCAGCTGTGTTGACTTGACTCTGAATTCTACTACAGGGAGATCATAGTCAGGCTCACAACCTGGACCATTCTCATTGTACTCCAAACTTCAAACATATCCTCTCACTCAAGATGCCTTGTCAATTGGTAAAATATCACTCTACTGTACTCATCTCTTACATTGCAGCAAACTCACTGTAGATTACTCAGAAACAAGTTTTAATGAGAAGTACATTTTTCCAAGACTCGGCAAGTTCGCTGTCAAGTGTGGGAAAAAAAGTTACTTTGTTGCAACAAAGTAACTTGAAAGTAACTTGGAAGTAACTTTGTTGTGGCAAGTTAACTTAAGTAACTTAAAGTTACTTTTGTAAGGACAAGTTAGCGGAGTTTAAATTGTCCAAGTAACTTTGTTAACCCCTGCAAATGTTCACATCATCTTCCCAGCACTCAGATGTGACATGACTCTGCAGATAATATTTTTGATCCCATCTCCACTGTTTGTGCCAACTCTTGGAAGAGAAGAAACAGTGGAAGGAAATGAGATACAGTTTATGTTGACATATTACTGACCCTTTGCCTCCTCCAACTTTCCAAGTCCATCTCCTCACCATTCAAATCATTCAATGATAATCCTTTTACCATGATAACCACTGGCAAGCTATCCAAGAGAGGTGTATAACCAAAGACATGGACAAAAATTGATTTGCATAGTGTCAATTTCTCAGGTGAAGGCAAATGATTTGAACTGGTATGCAGCGCCAAGTGTTGGAGAGAGGCAAAAAGTGGAACCAGGTAAGATGCATACAAGCTGCTGTAATTAAAGGTAAGGCCCGATCTAAATGAGGGTGCAGGAGGATGAAAGATGGATGCAGGTAGCTAGTCTAGTCTTGCAGCTTTGACGGTCCAGAGAAAAAAGCATTGCAACCAGAATTCCAGACTGAAGTTTAGATTTGCCAATGTTTGCCCTCCCATCCCTTACTCTTCTGTTGCCTCCATAGCTGCCTTTATTTATCAATCCACCTCTGTATAAACCTTCAGCTTCTTCTTCAAGATATCAGCTGCAGCATGGCTGCAGATTTTGCTCATCACATTAAAGTAAATACTCATATCCACCTCAGAAGAAACTAGGCAGCAGCTCAGATCGTAATTTTGATATTCCAAATCCTACTCTTCCCAATGCTTCATGTGAATTCAAAAAATGTGATGCAACTTTGAGGATAGAGTGCCAGCATGCAATACAAACATGTCATTCGTGAGGACTCTCAGAAAAGCAGCAATGATAGATATTGATTTTAATGCATTAAGTACATCTGGTCCAGCTGAGTGGACTAAGGCTGGCAGAAAAGACACTAGGGTCTTCATTGTCAGTTCTCACAAACTGATTGAAGTGAACAAATTGAACAGAGAGGGTGAAGTGATTGGGTGAATCCAAGGACTTAGTGGATATGGACCATCTCACTGTTAGATATGGTATACAATTTCCAGTACAATACATCCACTAGTGCACTTGAAGCTTCCATTTTGAGTAGTTACAGATGAACATTCTCTGAATACTATTCCTTGCCATTTGCGCTAACATTTTTGGTACATGTAGAATTTAATATCCATGTGATTTGCTATAAGTAATATAATCTTATATGAGCCCTACCGTTATACACTTGATCAATGTCTCCTTTCTTACTCTCAATTGGAAGTATTCTAACTCTCACTTGGGCATCTATTGCCTTCATCTCTTTCATACAGCTATTCCGCCAGAAGCATCCCCCCTTGCCACCTAGCCCTACCTTGATTCCATTTATTAAGCTGCTCAGCTGCCTTACAAAATGTTGTTTATGCATTTGTTCTTCATCCCAAAACAACATTCAGATGGAAATTGACAGTGCAGTGGGCGCAGATTGTGCTCCTACATTCAATGACATTCCCAAGCTCAAGTATATGCTGGCATTCCTTGAAGAGGTATTTCTCAAATCTTGCTGCAATGCTGTTCACCAATTATTTCTGATTCTAGTGTAATTGCTTAACAGCAATTGGGCCTTTGGGACTTTCTCATGAAATGACAAAGGATGAAGTCATAGATGGCTATCTATATCCCAAGGGTGCAGCAGTTTTCATGAACATCTGTATGTATTTTCACACTCCAAATCTGCTTTCTAAGTATTTGGTGGCAGGGGACATGGGTCACAATGAAAGGTACTTTGACAAGCTAGAGGGATTCATTCCAGATCATTTTTTGGAAAATCCACATGGCATTAAAAATGGAGTTACTGATGATCCTGCTTGTCACCTGAACATGCTATTCAGAGCAGGAAAGCATGTATGTCCAGGAATTGCACTTGCTAAGACATCTCTGGTTGGCTTCCTTCGGAATTCTGACACACACACAAGTGCAGATCAAACTAATTTCATTTGTACAGGAGTTAAATGTTGCAAATCTAGCATGGGCCTTTTAATTTAGCCCAAAGGTAGATAGTAAAACTGGACAAGAAATCCTCCCCAGGTTGGATAATTGCAGAGGTGTGAGCCTCAGCTATCTCTAAACATATTTATCCATTACAGGCCTAACCAGATATATTGTTAGGGTGTCACTGCTGTCCCAAGGCCTATGCCAGTAACTTGCTATTTGAAGTGAGATACACTGTGATGTTATCATTGGGCAATTAACAGAAGTTCAGCCGATCCTGAGTATGTATGACATCTGAAAAAATTTCAACTCTTCCAGCAAGCTTCCAAATTCTACAATTCAGTGTTTCCATGTTTATGGGCAATAACTTGATAGCAAACCCTTGAGTATATCTATGCATCAATTTCACTATTTTTTTTGCATTGTCTTTAGTGGCCAGTGTTGCCACAGTTCAGTTTGGGCTGCAAACCTGGTCTTTTTGCCAAACCTCGAACCTGAACCTCAGGTCTGGTTCAGAAATTTTCGGACCTGGTTCACAAGGTTTGAACCTCCAACCAAACAGTAAATTTTTTTTTACATTTTTCCAGAAAAAAATCACATCTTTGTGCAGTTTCTTTGATGTATTAGTCAATAATTACTCTAATATATGATCCAAACTGAGTGCAAAGGGCTCATCATACTATATTTGGGACAATGACATAATTATCATATGACATAAGGCTCATATCTTGGGTACAATTTGGTCAATTGGAAGCAGCAACTGGTGTAGTTGGGTAAAATGTTACCTTGAGATTGCTTCTCCCAACAGATGGAGCCAAAACTCTATAAGTTTCTACAAAATATTGACCTTCCAGTGTCACACAGCAGCTGGAGGTTCAGAGGTTCAGGTCCAGGTAGTTATCATCTCTGTTTCCTAACCAGGGAATAGCATACTTATTTCCTCATATATTTTCCAATGATGAGTAGGGTTCTCAATTTATCAGGAAAATGACCTGAAGCCCAGGCTGCCCAGAGATACCCCCCAAATCCTAGGGAGCCTCCAGATCCCTGAGAATTTTTGGACTGACCTGGGCTCCCTGGGACCTCTGAGGCCAGTTTAAATAGCTTTAAGATGGCCTTGTTGAATTATATGCTTACGCCTCAGACACTAATTCCTATACAAATATGGACACAAGTACATTACTGCATAAACACATATAGCTACCCGAGTACTTTCTGACTTGCTCCGTTCACTTCCCACAGTATATATATATGTTGATATCCTTACCCTGCTGCCTCAGACACTTCGACTATCTCGTTCAGGCTCTGAGGCAAGTACCTACATTTCTCCTACATTTACCTTTACTTACAGTACAATAGTCTCTGCCGTTTATTACAGGTAATAGAGACACTTCGACTATCTCATTCAGGCTCTGAGTCTCTGCCGTTTATTACAGATCCCCTGAGCCAACTTGAACAACCGAATACTTATTCAACAGGTTATTGGGCCCCGAAACCCACTGTTGCCATGCTGTCTCACTCTAGAAACCTTTTGCCATGTCTCAAGTTGAAGATTCTGCCTCGCAGCATGCACTGTCTCCTGCACCTAGTAATGGGAGCAGCTGTATCCATCTTGCAACTGTTCACCCTGTGCAACCTTCTATTAGTGCTGCTTGTATAGCCGCTACCGCTAAGGCCGCACCCTCAGGCTCATTTGTTATCCCTGCTGTACCTCCTCCATCTCAGTCTACCTACACCCAGAGAGCTGATCACTTTGCCACTGTCCCTACAGTTGATGACGATGGCAAGAACTTTACTATCTTCTGTGCTAGATGGGAAGTTGCTGTCTCTGCCGCTGGAATCTCCCACCTCTTTAATCCCAACTATATTCCCCCAACTTATCCCCGTAACCTGGACAACATTGACTATGCCGCTGACCTTGCCACCTATGAACAGTATACTCGCCTTGAGGCTCAGGCACATTCCCACCTGACCTCCCACCTCACTGACAAGAGCTTCTGGAAAGTCACCCAGAATGCTGGGCGTGTTTATGACATTTGGCTTAACCTCATTGAGGAACTCCAAGTAAAGAGCGAAGTCGGCATATCCAAGATGAAAGGGAAATGGGAGGCTCGCACCTGGACTAAAGGAGGAAATCTTGTCGAATTCCTTGAAGAGGATGAAGAACTAATTGAGGAGATCTGCGATGCTGGCAGTGAAGTTACTGACTCTGAACAGCATTCTCACATGCTCAAGATTATCCCCCGCAAGTATAAGGAGCATATTGACAGTGTCCTCTTGATTGCTCATATTGCCAGAATCACTATCTCAACACCAGACCTTATCCATAATCTGAAGGACCGTTGGTGGTATCTCAACCCCAATTCAAAATCCTCCAATACAACCTCAAAGCCAAAGAACCCTGATGTAGCTCTTTCCGCTGACTCCCGTACGCAGTCCAGCAATGGCTTCCATGGTCGTGGTCATGGCTGAGGCCGAGGTGGAAATCACAATGGTGAAGGATGCCGATGTTACAACTGTAACAAGCAGGGACATATCTCAAAAGACTGCCCATTCCTGCATAAGGAGAGGAAGGATACTTCTAATGGGAACAGTCAGTCAGGGGGAGGGAATAAGGATGGACAGGCCAATATAGCCAAGGACAATTTTGCTTACTTCGCCAGAGGCTCTGACTCCAACTCAAATCTTAGTGATTCTGATGTGGACAATCTATTTGAAACCTGTAGCGCCACTTCCGCTGACACCAATCTCAATGACCCCTTGTTTGGTCTTGCCAATGAAGATAATGACGGACCACCGCCTCTTGCTCCTGTCTCTGATTCTTCCAATGATGATGAACCCCCATCCCTCCAACCAGTCTCTGACTCTGATGACTCTGACAGTGAATACTATGCTCACAGGAGCCCACGCTATCCCTTTGGGAGAGCCGCTCTAGACTGCACTGAAGCATGTGCCGAACTTATGCTCAAGTTATATCATTGGGATGCCGAAACTGATGTATGGTATGATCAGTCCATCTACCACAAAGCCTGTGGAACTCTCGAACCTACCTGTGTGGTAGCCGCTGACACAAATCTCCGTGATGTCTATATCTCTTCTGATGAACTTGCTCTACTCGATTTGGCAAATCACATTACTCCAGAAGATGAGAGCTGTACCTTTACGCATATCCTGGACTTGGGCTGTACAAAACATATATCCCCTGATCCGTCACTCTTTGAGAGTATTGAGCGCTGTCCTCCAAGGTGATTTAACACTGCCAACAAGACATTCTTTGAAGCTACTCACTGTGGAGAGGCTTCCATTCCAATCCAGTCCAATGATCTCATGCTACCAAACACTCTCTATGTTCCTGAGTTAGCCAACACCCTCATTTCTATTGGATGTCTTGACAATGCTGGATACACTGTCACCTTTGGCAATGGGAAGGCTGAGATCAGATACAAAGATGGCACACTTGTCAGCACCATACCCAAATCCAACGGACTATATTGTATCGTCAGCACCGAGGAAGCTGATGCCGCTGTTGAGATGCTCACCTTGGATGAACTCCACCGACATATGGGTCACATCTCCCACCGAGCTGCCGAAAATCTTGTCCGTGGAGGTTTTGTCAATGGTGTTGCTTTGGAGAGCAATGATGCACCACAGTGTGAGACGTGCATCTTTGCCAAAATGTCACGCAAACCAATTCCGAAGGTGCGCAAAGGGGAGCGTGCTAAGGAATTTGGTGAACAGATCCATTCGGATGTCTGGGGACCAGCAACCGTCGAATCTAAAGGAGGAAAATGTTACTTTGTCATGTTCACTGATGATCACTCCTGACTCACTCACCTGTTCTTGCTCCATGCCAAGAGTGAAGCTTTTCAAGCTTATGTCCAATACAAATCCCTCGTCCGTAATCACCTGAAGGCCGTAATCAAAATTTTCCACTCCGATGTTGGTGGAGAATACGTCGATGAAGAATTCAAGACTCACCTGAAGAATCATGGTACCATCCACCGCTTCACTGTCCACGACACTCCCGAAGAAAATGGCGTAGCTGAACGACTCAATCTTACACTCCTTCAATGAGTCCGTGCCATGCTACATGAAAGTGGTCTGCCAAGGTTGCTCTGGGCAGAAGCACTCCACCATGCCGTTTGGTTGAAGAACCGCACCTCTACTAGTGCTCTTAGTGGAAGGACACCGTATGAAGTTGCATACAAATGAAAGCCAAACCTGGCCAACATTCCAGTGTGGGGTACCGAAGTCTTTGTCTTGAAGAAGAATCCAGCCAAACTTTTTGTTTGGGCTTGAATCGGACATTGGACAGGGTTCAACAATGGTGAAGAGCGTTACAAGGTCAGCCAAGGGCACAGAGTTTATTGGAAGGATACAAAGACTGTTACAGTGGAGAGGTCTATTATCTTTAGGAGGGAGGAAGGGAAGATAAAGGGTTTCATTGAAGAGGAAGAGAGTGGTATTGAAATTGAGGGGGAGAGTAATGACTCACTGGATTCCAATTCCAATCCCAACACAGCCACACCAGTGCCTGACCTGGAATCTGCTCCAGAACTCGCTCTACCAGAAACCCACGATGTAGCTGCTTCACCACCAAGTAGCGAAAGCTCCAGATACTCACAACATCATCATGAAATCCACAAAAGCCATGACATCATGAGCTTTCCTCCCACTCCTGTACCAGCTCCACCTCGCTGCAGTATGAGGGAACGACATTTACCCTCCAGATATAACCCAGACCTTTTATATGGCATCCAGAATACCGCTCCCACAGTTACTCCACCAGCCATTCCAGAAGATACGACCACTGAACAAGCCCTCCTTGCTGACATTTCTCAGACTGAAGGCCTGGAACCGGCAAACCTCACTGAGGCTAGACATTCCATAGATTGGCCAAAATGGGCTAAGGCCATAGAGGAAGAATTAGAAAATCTGCAAGAGCACCATACCTGGGACATTATCGATATGCCGGCTCATGCCAATTTAGTTGGTACCAAATGGGTATTTTGTATCAAGAAGAATGCTGAGGGCCGCATTGAGCGCTATAAGGCATGTCTCGTTGCTCAAGGCTTCACTCAGGTTGAAGGTATTGATTTCTTCAAAACCTATGCTCCCGTTGCCCGCCTCTCCTCTATCTGTGTTTGTCTTGCCTTAGGCGCCCAGCTCAATCTTGAAATTCACCAAGTTGATGTAAAAGGCGCATACCTCAACAGTGATCTCATCGAGAATGAAGAAATCTACATCAAACATCCTCCCGGCTACCCTCTGTCTCCAACGCCATCCACTACATGCTTGAAGCTCAACCGTCCTATCTATGGTTTACATCAAAGTGGCCGTTACTGGTATATCAAGTTTGGCGCTACAATTAAGGTGCTATTGGGGATGGAACATTGCGATGTGGATCACGCTGTCTTTTATAGACACAAAGATGGCCAGCTCATTATTATCATTTGTTCAGTTGATGATCTGACAATTCTCGCCTCTTCTCCAGAGTTGATTGAACTAGTGAAAACAAAGCTCCGGGAAGCTTTCACTATCACTGATATGGGCAAAATTCACTGGATCCTAGGGATTAAAGTCAAATGCAACTGCGCCGCTCATACCATCTCTCTTTCCCAAAAATCCTACATTGACTCTATCGTTCGCCTATTCAAGCTCAAGAACTCTCATCCATCTGCAATTCCTCTCGATACCCACAAAGGTCTATCCATCATGCAATGCCCACAGACTCCCACCGAAGCTGCTCTCATGCAGGACATTCCGTATCGTACCCTCATTGGGAAGCTTATGTACACTTCTATCGGAACTCGAGTCGACATCACTTTTGCTGTCCACGCCTTATCTCAATTTCTCACCAATCCTGGAATGGCACACTTCAATGAAGGAAAGTGCACAATCAAGTATCTCAAGGGTACTAACGATTGGGGTATCATCTATGGACTCAAATCCAACGACGCTACAGGATGGGTTGACGCCGATGGAAATATGGCTGAAGACCACCGCACTGTTACTGGTTGGGTCTACACTATCAATGGTGGAGCCGTTAGTTGGGGATCATGTTCCCAAACCCTGGTCACTCTCTCCACCGCTGAATCTGAATATGTCGCCGCTACCAATGCCGCCAAGGAAGGCCTTTGGATTCGTTCATTCATTGCTCAAATCTTTGAGCCCACCTTCACACTCATTCGGAACCCAACCATTCTTAACTCTGACAACCAGGCTGCTATCGCTATCTCGAAGGACCATCAGCTCCATGGTCGTACCAAACATATTGATGTGCAATATCACTTCATCCGGTATATTATTGAAGACAGCAAGATTATTCTCGTATACTGTCTGACAGAGGAAATGATTGCAGACTCACTGACCAAGGCGCTGCCCAGCGCTAAGGCCAAACACTTTGCTGCAGGATTTGGACTTGGTCCAGTTTGAGGGGGAGTGTTGAATTATATGCTTACGCCTCAGACGCTAATTCCTATACAAACATGGACACAAGTACATTACCGCATAAACACATATAGCTACCTGAGTACTTTCCAACTTGCTCTGTTCACTTCCCACAGTATATATATATGTTGATACCCTTACCCTGCTGCCTCAGACACTTTGACTATCTCGTTCAGGCTCTGAGGCAAGTACCTACATTTCTCCTACGTTTACCTTTACTTACAGTACAATAGTCTCTGCTGTTTATTACAGGTAATAGAGACACTTCGACTATCTTGTTCAGGCTCTGAGTCTCTGCCATTTATTACAGATCCCCTGAGCCAACTTGAACAACTGAATACTTATTCAACAGGCCTCAGGATGCTCAGAGAGCCCAAGGTTGCCTAGGATTGGGGGGTGTCCCCTGGACAACCTGGGTAGCCTGGGTAGCCTGGGTAGCTTGGGTTTTAGGGCATTTTCCTGATGTTGTGGAGCTGGCACTGTGGGATACATCTAGGGTTGTGCATGGTTGGGTCACTGACCAATGACCCAACCCAACCCAGCATAGGTTGACCTGACCTGATATGATCCAGCTCAAGGCTCAATGAGGGTCAAGAGTCATGGTCAGCATTTCTCTGATTCCTGACCTCCAGATTTGATTCATGGGTCAGTGTGCCCAGGCTTGAGAAGGGGCTGAGCAATTTAGTACTCATATATAAGATGCTCTTAGTATGCCATAAGATGCTTCCTAAGATGCTACATTGGGGTAGGCACTGGGAAATAAATTGTTGCTCAACAACCTGGGTCAGGTGACCACACTGTCTTTGGCTTCAATAGAGAGGTTTTGCTACTGGCCATTTGATTATGTTTCTGCATCAGATGCAGAACCAACACATGTGCTGGTATCTATGCCTGGGCTGTCTTCACACTTGAATTCTACTTTTTCATTCTCTTCTTGAATTCTCATGCAACAAGAGCATGGCCTGGATGTATCTGATACATGAGCCCTTGATCATGAGTGCGCCGCAACAACACATGCCAGAGAACATGATCTAGACAACAGCTGACTGATAGAATCAGTTGCGAAACCTCTCTAATGCAAAGTTTTGGACCAGGGATAAGGACTGCTATATAGCTATGCTTGAGGTAGTTGGTAAAATATATACTTGTATCAATGAATTTTGCACTGATTGTGGCTAGTATTGGAGGTTATGGACACTAGTTAAGATAATGGCAGACAGTGCACACAGATCAAAGGAGAGAAAAAGTGCCACTAGATTGTTTGTGTATGTAGGTGGCTTTATATACAAATACATAGTGTTATATGTAGTAGACCACTAGCTAGATAAAAGACAGATGAGAACATGTAACTAAGTATCATGGGAACTAGTACACAAGAGTGGGTATATGTAATAGGAACCATGAGAACAGAGATGGGATGGTGAGACAAGATATAAGTACACTACAACTAAAGATAGAACAGTGTGAGATGGCAAGGGAACATAAATATAAGTATAGTACAACTACAAGAAAGTGTCCCATAGATAGATATATCCAATTGTACCTTGTGAATACCTAATTATAATCCAACACTTCCCTTCTAACCTTTGCTAGTCCCATGGATGAAGTGAAGTGTTTGGCTTTCAAAGAGGGCAAGCCTTTGGTGAGGGTGTCTGGCATTATATCCTTGGTAGGACAATATGTTAAATGTATTTTACCTTCTTCAATTACATACCAAATGAAATGATAGCAAATATCAATGTGTTTTCTTGGCATGGAACTGATCATCTTTGGCCAAGGCAATAGCAGACTAATTGTCTGAAAGAATAGGAATAGGAGTTGTAATGGAACCAAAAAATTCTGATAGGAGGCTCCTAAACAAATCACTTCTTTAGCTGCATGGGTGAGATCAATGTACTCCACTTTTGTAGTGGATAAAGAAATTG
This sequence comes from Collybiopsis luxurians FD-317 M1, assembly GCA_000827265.1. Taxonomy (NCBI): domain Eukaryota; kingdom Fungi; phylum Basidiomycota; class Agaricomycetes; order Agaricales; family Omphalotaceae; genus Collybiopsis; species Collybiopsis luxurians. The sequence continues at coordinate 48,877 of KN834889.1, forward strand.
TGTCCTGCCTTTTTGATGACTATGAAACTGCTCCTCCATTGAGCATAAACACATATCCTGAGATCACATGTCTGTCTTCCTGTGACATTCCATCTGCATCTGAATATCCTGTAATATCCTCCTGCTTTCCTCCAAAGGTAAGCCATGTGTCTCTTGTGGACTTCAAATAGGCATATACACACTTTAAAGCATTCCAATGCACAATGCCAGGTTCTGGGAAAAGTGTGCCAAGATAGACACTGCATAGGTGATGTCTGGTCAAGTAGCAACTGAGAAATACTGCAATGAACCAGGAGCTTCTTTGTAGGGTTTGTTGTTCATCTGAGTAGTTTCCTCAACTGTGGTTGGGATTTGGTCTTTGTAAGAAGGACATGAGGGTCAAATGAAATAGTAAGGGGGTTTGATATCAGGAAATTCATATTGGGAGAGAATAGCATTGATGTACCATTGCTGTGATAAATGAATGAATTTTGAATGGAGAGATCTGGGAATCTCTATCCCAAATAGCCAATCTCCTGAATTGACAACTTCAATTATGTCCTTTATGTCCCTGTTCAGCTGCTCCATGGTAGATAGAACTTTGGTGACCAATGTCATGTTGTCAACATGAATGAAGATGATGCTGAAGGGATCTGTGCAATAGAATACAGCATGATCAAAATCAGACCTTTTAAATCCTATTTTTGCCATGATTTCCCTGAATCACTGGTACCATTGTCTACCAGCTTGTTTAAGACCATATAGTGCCAATTTGAGGTGAAGCACTTGTCCTGGTTTAACACCTATATTGATTCCTGGTGGTGCCTTCATAAAAATCCTTTCATTATTGTCCAATTTCCCATAAAAATATGCCAATTTTACATCCATTTGATGAATAACCATATTCTTTTCAGCTGCTATGCTAAGGATAGCACCAGCTGATGCTAATTTGGCAACAGTTGTGAAAGTCTCATCTGGGAAGTAATCAACATCTGGGATCTGATTAAATCCTTGCACCACTAGTCTGGCTCTATAGCCAATGACTTTCCCAGTTTCATCCTTTTTGGTTCTAAAAACCCATTTGGATGTGAGAATGTTTGCATTGTCAGGTAGAATGACAATGTCAGAAGTTCCCTGCTGCTGGAGTATAGAAATTTCTTCCTTCATGGCTTCCAACCATTTGGGCCAATCTGGATGTTTCATGGAATCTGCACTGGATAAAGGATCAGACTCCATTTCTAATGTTACCTGTGCAAGGGATGCTGTCAAATGACAACATTCCCTGTTTTCCTCAGCATTTCTTTCAATAATTTCCCTGGCCTTCTGGGTAGGTCTTCTGGTTCATCTACCAGTAATCTCCTCAAATGGAATCAACTCTGCTATTTCTTCTGGAACTGGGATAACAGGCTGTTCCAACTTGGTGATTGATGTTTCCAAATTTCCCAAATTTCCATCCTCCCCTTCAACAAGTTGGATCTGCCTGTCAGAGAATACCACATTTCATTCAGCTGTTACTGTTTTCCTTTCTGGCCAATAGATATAGTGTCCTTCTGACTCTGTGTCAATACCTATCCATTGTCCTTCATGTGCCTGTGGTTCCAATTTTCCAGGACAGACTTCCTGTTTAACATAAACTGTACTACCAAAAATGTGAAAGTTAGAAATATCTGGAACTTTATCAAAGCATTCCAGTTCATCCATCCATTTAGGATTTAGCTTGATCCCACAAACCTGGTTTTTCTGGAACATATGCTCATTGAATTTCCAATGTCAGAAAAATCAAAAATTACTTCTCCAGATTCTCCTTTCAAAATTTCAGTGGCTACCCATGATGATTCTGGGATTTCTTCAATTCTGGGTGAAGAAACCTCTGCATTTCTGGATCCTCTCCAGTTTCCATTGCTAGGCTTTTTACCTTTTGGAGATTCTCCTTTTGTCTCCTTGGCTTGGTAAGCCCAGTTCCTCTGCTATTTCTGCAATGAGCATTGACTAGCAAAATGTCCTTTACCTCTGCAATTATAGCAGTGGAGTTGTCAGATTGACTAGATTCTCCTCCTCTGCTATTGCCTCTGCCTTTAGCATTACCTCAGACATTACCTCAGAAATTACCTCTATTACTTCCTCAGCCTTGAAAATTTCCATGTCCTTGATTATTGTTACCAGCATAGTTTGCTGATTCCTTCTTAGCTGGCTGATTTGTCTTTACATGTCCCATTGCTTCAGCATGTATTGTTGATATCAACTCCTGTGGGGTTAATCTTGTATCTGTTTTCCTTGATATGACAATCAAGGCATTGGTTGTTGGTAGAAAAATTTTCAGGATAGTGTCACGAAGCGGTTTACAGCGGAGTGGCTTTCAAGAGCACGGTAATCAGTTTAGGCAGAGTCTGGTCCCAATCGACAGAGTTAATTAAATAGTCTACTGGTACAAGCAGGATACTCACCTGGTCCCAATCGACAGAGAGGTCAAGCTAGGGACTCAGGTTACAGGTGGTAGGTATATATACTGTAGTAAGCTGTAAGAGAGACTAATGCTACTGGAGGATAAGACGAGAAACTAATGCTACTGGAAGACAATAGCTAAGTGACAGCTATGAGAATAAAAAGTATGGAGCATGTGGTCATGCGACAGATACGAGAAGAGAAACAAGGACAGTTCATTAATAAAA
>KN834889.1:63949-74277 GCA_000827265.1 Collybiopsis luxurians FD-317 M1
TCCTCACTGTGCAGTCCTGTGATCCTGACACAATCCTCCTTCCATCTGGAGAGAAGGCTACTGACTGAACCCAGTGATTGTGCCCCTTTAGAGGCTTTCCTAGAGCATTTCCAATCTCTGCATCCCATATTCTCACTGTACCATCATCCGATCCTGATACAATCCTCCGCCCATTCTGTGAAAATGCAACTGAATTGATACCCCTTTCATGCCCTACCAGTATTGTCTGTATGGCTGGCCAATGTTTCACTTCTCCTTTGCAAATCTTAGCTACCTTAGGGGCCTGTTGCTGGATAACTTTTGACAATATTGACTTCACAGGCAGAAAGGGAATAGCAGACACATACAAATGTGGTGTGGATTCAATCATCATTTTTCCAAAAATCTTGACACATTGCTTTATGTCTCTACACAACTCTTGCATAGTTACAATTTCTTGCACCCCCTATGCTGGTTATAAGTCATTAATTATCATCAAAGAATACCATACACTTACTCTGACACCCTTTATCCATTCTATTATCCAGTCCATACTTCGAGAAATTATCCCAATTTTTTTCAGGAGACTCAGCACTTCCATCCAAAAAAATGCATAGCCAATGATAAATCTCTCCATCAAGTTCAGCATGTCATTGTTACATAGAATGTGCGCAAAGTGAATATCCCAATAACAACAAGCATATGACATCTCTGGAGATATTCCAATTTGGATCAACTCCTCTAGATTTTCAACCTCAGAGTTCCGTAAATGGGAGCTCGGCAAGTTACACATATTGAAGTGTAGTTGTTCTGTCATAAGTTTGATGCATCCCACTCCCATGACTCTATTCCCCTCTACTATTGGAACCACAAATTGCTTACTCCTTGTTTCATCCAGCAGAAAATCCCGAACTGATGTATGAACAGGCTGTATTGGAACATTCAACTCATTTACTCCAGTGAAAAGAGACCCAAGCCATGAGATGACTGCATCAACTCCTTTCTCATTGTCAGCCTCTTCAAGGTAATGCTCATATGAAATTTGGAGACTTTGCAAAATTGACTTAGAGACAGGTTCAGATGCAGCCAAAATCTGTCCAGTTACATTTCTATATTCTTTCATGGCATCATCATCTGTAGTATCCAAAACTTCCTCAAGGATTGATGTGTACAACTGATCTAGGAGGGTGTAACTATTGCTTGAGTCTGCTGACAATCTCATGAACTTTTCAAAGCGCTGTTTCACATTTATGCCAGGTTTCACTTCTTGATAAAGAGCTTTACAAACTGTAAAAGCCCACTGAAAGTGTTCCTCAGCTCTTTCTGCCAATACTTTACACTGATCAAGGGTAAAATTCCCAGAATCAATTGCCCTTTGCATCTTGTGGACTACATATTTATCAATGTCCTCTTTGACATGCTCCAACCTACTCATATCCTGAATGTGAAGCTGGTTAGCATATTTTGTAAGGACTTCCAAAATATCATTTTCCAATCGGGATGTGACTAGAACTCGAAAGTTAGAGGGAAGCTTTTGAGTTCCTTCCATTATCACAGAAATAAACTGGCTTCGTGGACCATTGCCCTCCTGAGGCCCACACTCATCCAATGCATCTACTATAATCACTGCAGGCTTGGTATTGTACACCAATTGTGCAGGTTTTAGAATCAACTTTTCCCACTGCTCCTGAAAACTAGTGCTACCAGCCACAAATGGATCTTTATTGAGCAGTTCACTCAGGTAATTCCTAAACTCTGTCAGGTTCATAGCCATATTATATGCCATGCTTTTCAACGCTTTGCCTGGAGTCCGCTCTGTAGAAAAGGTTCTGTCAAAACGGAAGAATGCCCCGAGGAAACCTTGATCTTCGCACTGTTTTCCAATGGTGTGGGCAATGGCAGACTTTCCTGTTCCAGCGGGACCATGAAGAAAAAAGATTTTCGGAACATTTGTCTCAGTATCACATATCCACTGAGATATTTTGTGAATGATTTCAATCCTGGTACCCTCCAAGCAGAGCTTGTCATGGTCAATATGAGCTTTGAAATCGGGGTTCAACTTCTCGCGAAGTTCGCGAAGTTTCCGTTCAATTTCGTCTGAAGCATTCTTCTGAGTAAAGGAGAAATCACTTTGGCAATACAAGAACGCTGCCTACCAGCTGAGACAGTTTGATGAATGGTTGTTGAATGATTTACAATGTTGTATTGATCACGACCAGCATTGTTGAAGGTGGAATCTTGAATTTGAACATTTTGAGCATTGCTGAGAATAGACATGTTTGCAGGAAGTCGACGATGGGGTTGTTCGAGGACAAGAAGCAGGCGTCACACTGTCACAATCTCCTACTGCCACCTGAATCGTTTACGACACATGGAATGCCTGTCGATGTCATGAAGTCGCCACTATTCGTACTCCTGTATCTCATCGTGATTATCAATCCAAGTATTCGATGGAGCTGATTGATCTCAGCGCGCTGTGAATGTATATCATTAACGACATGCTCGGCACCTTCCCTCAGCGACAAGTAACGATGCCCAACTTGCTCACATACACCTCGAGATTCTCGCGCATGCGACTACTGTCGCATTCCCATCCCTTCATAAGCTCAACAATCACAACTCGCTCGGTCCCCAGTTTCATAATCGTGCCAACAATCACATTGATGTACCATCTGCTGTACTGCCTGATAGATTCTCTATGTCAAAATTAATATTGTGACCTAACAGTACAAGTCCGGTGCAACGAATGAATTACGAAGAATCACACCCAGAAACGTGAGATGCATTTAATAAACGCATGTTCAACTGTCCGATCCCTAGGACGGTTCATACCATATATGTAACAGCCTATCATTCAAAAATCCACTATAAGCGTATACAGGATATTACGAGCCAGTCAGTCGGTAATCCCGTCCAAAAAGCAACCCATAAACACCGACCATGAGTAAAAAGGTGTCTCGATCGGCGAGCTTTACCGTCCAAGGTGCCAAAGCATCAGTGTATGCCAGCAAACCGAGTGGGTAGGCGGCAATCGAGTGGACAACGTGAGGACGACGTGGGTGTAGCCCAAGGTTCCAATTGAACGGAATCGATTCGAGACGGTTGTGTTCATTCGGAAGACTGCCAAACGAGAAAGCTGGAAATGTGGAGATAGTCCTCCGGAAAGATATGAGGAGGAGATACACTGATCAGAAGATCCGAACAATCGACAAGACGCTCGCAGAGTATGGGACAGGCTGGTTGAAGGGGAAGAAAGTCATCCTATAACCAAATTATTGCGAAGGAACGAGCGCAGTCGCAGGACCAAGCTCCTGGGAGACCTGTCGAGCAATTGCGTCAAAGAAGCAGTGCAGGAAGTCGGCGAGAGATGGGATGGGATTATCAATGGACCAGGCGATTGTTACATACAGTGACGATGCACGGTTCGCATCCAGGGAGGTCATCGATTTGTTGAGCCTTAAGAGTCGACGAACTGACTTTCTGGAATCTCCTCCGCGCACCCAGGACCCGATCTGTTGCCGCAGCTGTCCTGGTTCTGTGTGTAATCTCGTGGGGGAATGGTTTAGAGGGGGCGCCAAACAAGTGTTCAGGAGAGGCATGCGAGGTTGTGGACGTGAAATTTGAACCGACAGAAGCCCTTTCACTAAGTGGGAAGGTATCAGAATGAGTACAAGCAGTTGAGGAAGTAAACTTTACGTACCATTAAACCACTTCGATAATCTTACGAGGCCATCGTCTAATTAGACTGTTGATTGCGAAAAGGTTGAAGACTGATTGCTGCATGCAGAAGCGGCGGGATACAAGTGACGGAGGGTGGAAACGATGGAGAGATCGAGACTAACGGTGCATCTGAGGAGGTAACGCTAAGAAATGCCGTTGTTAAAGTTGCTCAGCCAACGACGAAACAAAAGGCGTACTCGAGTCATACAAGCCACCAATGCTTTTGTAATATTCGAGATTGTAACATTCGAGATCATGTTCCGGGTTTGTTAAGTGATAAGACAAACTTTTGCCGCAGCTCGATCCTAGTCGAAAGGCTTTCCTGATGATCGACAGCTGAGAGTGAACGCAGTCCAGAAGAGAAACAAATGCAGGAAATAAACGTACGAGACGCCTCGAGTCTTCCTCTTGCGAGGAAGTGCAGCTAGCCCCACAAGTGAATAGGACAAGGGTGAGCCAGAGATCAGTCCAATAGGTCTTGCGAATTTCTGAGCCATGACAATCAACAGAAAAGAGCTTTGCTGGCTCGTGTAAACCGGAACATTCGGTTCTACCGGACCGGACCTTCAGCGCAACACGCTCACGTCTCACAGCTTGTGATTCCACCAATTCCTAACGTTATAGGGTCCTCGCTTCCTTGCACAGAGCTTCCTTCGTACACTGTATCTCCTTCCTCTTCCTCTAAATACCCGAATCGTGCAGCCCCCGTCTCTCGACTGCTCCTGCCTTAGTTTTTGCCTCTTGACGGAACAGAACAGCCTTCTCACTTCGCATCCATACAAATCCTCGACTTTCAGGTGACTCCTGTTTTCAACCACAACCTCCCACTCGCAGTCTTCATTGACGGAATTGCGAGTATAGATTGTGGCATAGCCGAAGCTTTTGCGCGCATCACGATAGGAAACGTTCACATCATCCACCTCGGAAGAAATGAGGCGGCAATTAGGGCTGTGATATCGACAATCCCAAAACCCACCCTTCCCGGCGGTCGACCTGAATTTATACGATGTGATGCGACTCTGCTGTTGGTCTAGTCTCCGATGTTCGTGCAGACTCCTGGAAGAGAGGAAACGGTGGAAGGAAATAAGCTGCGATTTGAGTTGATATTTTATACTCCATGTATTTAGTAAGGAGCCGAAGCCCACTTTGGAGTCAGCCCGAGCAGCATGGGAAGACGTAAAGGTTTTGATCGTTTGCAGAGTTGGGGTCGGAAAGTATGTAGACTGGAATGATGTAGGGTTAAGAATAGCAGACTCCTTCAAATCGTCGGTAGTTACCTGTTTATCTGGACGTCATAGTCTGCCTCATCCCCTTTTTCCATTTGTACAATCTTTCACCCGCACTGATCACATCCTCACCGACCACCTCCATCTGGCCAATCCTCCTGGCTCTGTCCTATACTCCCGCTCCATCTTTACCGTCAACGCACACCTCGGATTCATCCACACCAACGCTAGCAACCCAGCGCATTTTGCTGTCTATACACATTGGCAGAACTCTGGAAGGGGCAACGTTGGGTGGCGCCGGATGAGAAGCCTAGGAATTTTGCGGATAGGTTGGCGGATCTCCCTATTAAAGGTTCGTGGTAGAGCGGAATGATGGGTCGGCGGGGTACGGTGCGATGGGGTGGGTCAAGGAAAAGTTGGACTAGAAGTGACGCAGAGGAAGCTGAAGTGGAAAGCCGAGTGGCCCTGCTAGAGCTGTAAGCCGAATTCAAGCAGACATATGAACGAGGATCTTACCTGATTGAGCAGGTAATCTTTTCGATGGCTATTCTTGGACAGACGGCCGACAGCGTGATCATGATACAGGTGTTCACGGAGTACCCGCACAGCTGTAGACGTCAGCTCCGACTGACGGAGGCTCCCAAACTAGTTTACGTGTTAGTACCATTCAGACGATACACAACGATTGACCCTCTGGCTCCATCTCCAATTTTCCAAGTCCGTCTCCTCGCCGTTCGAACCATTCGATGATAACCGTTTTACAATAATTACGGCCGGCAGGCTATCCAAGAGAGGTGTATAACCGAATACATGGATGAAAATCGATTGGGCATAGCGTCAAATTGTCGGGTGAGGGCGTGCAGAGTCAAGTGTCGGAGAGGGAATCGAGGTGCGTACAAGCCGCGGTAATTAAAGGTAAAGCCCAATCTAGCCTCCAGCTCTATGTAAAGAAATGAGGGTGCAAGAGGATGAAAGACGGACGCAGGTAGCTAGTCTGGCTAAGTTCAGTCTTGCGGCTTTGACGGTCGAGAGAAAAAAGTGTTGCAACCGGAACTTCGGACCGAGATCTAGGCTTGCCCGACGTTGGCTTCCTCGCATCTCAGAGGTTGAAATCGACTTTAATGCATTAAATACGTCCGGTCCGACTAGTTTGCTAAAGGGCTGATGCCTGTACCCAGAGTGGACTAAGGCTGGCGGAAAAGACACTAAGGTCTTTATTGTCGGCAGAGCTGGGCTTGGGAATGCATGAATTCGGATTACTTGGGAATGAAAGGGTACTCCGAGGTTCGCCGGTGGTTCTCCATGTGTCTGGATGTAATGCTGCAGCCTGAGGAATTTTGAGCTCGGAGCGTTCTGCTGACCTATATTAGTACTTATCCAACGCCCGTGCAGATAATGTTAACTGCTCGAAGTTTATTCAAACTTATTTTCTCTTGTTGCTTCCCTTCTCGCATACTGAACGAAAGGACTAAATTGAACAGAGAGGGTGAAGTGATCGGGAGAATACAAGGACTTAGTGGATATAGACCATCCCACCGTTAGATATGGTATACAATTTCCGGTGCAATACATCCACTAGTGCATCTGAAGCCTCCATTTCGAGTAGTTACAAACGAACATTAGCTTTGAATAGAGAGCTTTGAATAGAGACATGGAATTTAGGCCATTCCTTACCGTCTGCGCTAACGTTTTTGGTACATATAGAATTTGATATCCATGTGATTTGCTACAAGTATTATAATATCATACGAGCCCTACTGTTATACGTTATACGCTTGAACAATGTCTCCCTTCCTACTCTCGATTGGAAATATTCTAGCTCTCGCTTCGGCATCTATTGCTTTCATCTCTTTCATTCTGTTATTCCGCCAGAAGCATCCCCCCTTGCCACCTGGTCCTACCTCGATTCCGTTAATTGGGAATTTGCTCATCGTTCCTCAAAAACGTTTACACCTCAAGTACACCGAATGGGGTCAGCAACTACGTCATGTTTGAATCATTGATTTGGAACTAACAAGGTAGCAAGCCAAAACATACGGTGATGTATTCAGACTAAAGGTCATGAACAATACAATTATTGTCATCAATACTCCAACGCTCGTCCATAAGGTGTTTGACTTGAAAAGTGTATCAAGCTCCAATCGTCCCAAATCAATTATTGCAGGGATGATTGCTCCGAATAACGTCCATATGGCAACTGGGAGGTATGGTCAGTATTGCTTGATCTAATTATCATTAACTACGTCAATTTTGCGTTCTATTAAAAATTTACAAACAGCAAATGATACATGGAAATCGTCGAGAAAGGCAGCAGCTTATGCACTAAGCCCCGAAAGTGTTAAAGCCAGAAGCGCGTACCAGTATGCAGAAGCAACTCAACTCATGAATGATCTTCTTCATTCACCCGAGGTGAGAGCCAAACGCTCTGATTCTGCTGACCTGAAGCTTACTTTTCGAAGTTATGGTTTGACCACCTTCGACGTTATACTCTCTCATTTAGCCAATATACGGACAACGAGGCCCAACGCTGCAGTACCCTGACATTGCGGATTTCATGAATGTACACCCTCGATATGTTGAAGCGCTCAAAATGGGAACACTTCCTCCGGTGGATCTCTTTCCATTTCTTGCGCTGGTACCGAAGAGATGGGCGAAATGGAAGCAGACTGTGGAGCATATCAGGCATTTACAACACTCCCTGTATGACCGTCTTCTCAGTAAGGTTGAACATCGGCTTGCAAAGGAAGAGAGCGAGAGAGGAGCACTCATGGAATATGCAATACATCATGCATCCAAGCTGGGGATAAACTCCAGAGAACATTTACTGTGAGTCTCACTTTTATATCTCTGTGCTCATCTCTGATCAAGAACGGCAAGTTATCTGGGAAGTGTATTACTTGAGGGATCTGAAAGCTGCTCAGCTGCCTTGCAAAATATTGTTTATGCATTTATTCTCCATCCCCATTGCCAACGCAAGGTTCAGATGGAGATTGACAGTGTTGTGGGTGCAGGTCGCGCCCCTACATTCGATGACATTCCCAAGCTCAAGTATATGCTGGCATTCATTGAAGAGGCATTTGTGGCCTTAGACTCAAACCTTGCTGCAATGCTGCTCACCTATTTTTTCTATCTCCTGATTCTAGTGTAATCACTTCAGGCCAGTGGGTCCTTTGGGACTTTCTTATGAAATGACCAAGGATGAAGTCATAGATGGTCATCTATATCCCAAGGGTGCAGCAGTTTTCATGAACATCTGTATGAATTTTTGCACTCCAAATCTGCTTTCTAGATATTCAGTGGCAGGGGCCATGGGTCACGATGAAAGGTACTTTGACAAGCTAGAGGAATTCATTCCGGATTGATTTTTGGAAAATCCATACAGCATTAAAAGTGGAGTTACTGATGATCCGGCCTGTTGCCTGAACATGTTATTTGGAGCAGGAAAGTGCGTATGTCCAGGAATTGCACTTGCTAAGACATCCCTGGTTGGCTTCCCTCATAATTCTGATACACAAATGCAGATCAAACTGATTTCATTTTTACAGGAGTTGAGTGTTGTGAATCTAGCATGAGCCTTCAAATTTAGCCCAAAGACAGATAGTAAAACTGGACAAGACATCCTCCCCAGTTTAGATAATTATGGAGATGTGAGCCTCAGCTATCTCTAAACATATTTATCCATTACAGGCCTAACCAGATATATTGTTAGGGCATCACTGCTGTCCCAACGCCTATGCCAGTAACAGTTGCTATTCAAAGTGAGATCCACTGTGACATTATCATCAGGCAATTAACAGAAGTTCAGTATCCTGAGTATGTATGACATCTGAAAAAATTTCAACTCTTCCAACAAGCTTCCAAATTCAGTGTTTCCATGTTTGTTGAGGATACAAGCCCCGCCCAGATACTTGATAGTTCACTCACTGTGCTTATCCATGATCCTAGTTCGTACTTTACTATTTTTCCTCGCATTCTCTATTTTCCTTTGCTTCCATTCAGGTTTGTGGGTGCTCAGATGAAAGATCTACATTAGGGCCTACAGACAGTATTTAACAACCTGATACATATTTGAAGCCCTCAGTTGTTCACACTATTTTGTGTGCTTCTGAGGGTAAGTTCTTGTATCTATATATCTGCCAAACTATGTACTAACACACTATGTAGATTCATACTTACATAGTTTGACAGGTTATGCACCCCCGGTGCTGTTAAAACTAAACACAAATTAATGCTCCTGAATAACAACTACATTTGAAGTGCTGAACATACCATGGCTGGCAATGGTACACTCCCGCTGTCCATTCCCGACATTCCTGCTGACCAAAAATTTGACAGAGGTATCCACTTGAGCTGGGCACCTATTGAAAGGAAAATTCAAAATGCCTTACAAACACAAGGCCTTATAGGCTACATCAATGGCACTATCATGATTCCTGCTATCACCACAGCCCCTCATCAGGAAAAAGTTTCATATGCCCAGGCTAGCAGTGGCTAGTGCAGGTAAGCCTAGGCCACCCAGGCTGCCTGGGCTGCCCAGGTCAGCTGGAGTGGTCAGGACACACCCCCCAATTCCTGAGGATCCTGAAGATGCCTGAGGTTTCTATAAAGATCTCTGAGAGTGCCTGAGGCTTCCCTGATGATTCCTGGGAATCCCTGGGTAGCCCTGGGTAGCCCTGAGACTTCAAAGAATAAATTTAAAATAATATTATATCTTACTTCATTCTGCTACCACTCTATCTTATACTCCATCTACTAGCTCTGTATTAACCCTCTAAGCTATAGTATTGCATTATATTGTATGTAATGATAGTTTCTCGCCTACTATTCCATATCTACACTTTATAGCACAGTTTATTATATTATTGTATTTAGTACAAGCTTTGTATTAAACTAACATACTCGAGCACAGTATATCAGTATAGTACAGACCCTATACATATGTATATAGTATATGTACAATGGTTTATAATGATAGTAAACATATTCTGACCATGGGAAAATTTTTTTGATTGTAGACAGTTCACAGTGAGCACATCATGTGATCTGTTTTAAAAGCGAAATTCTGTGAATATTTCCAGCTATATAAATGCTCCTTTTGTGTATTTACACAATATTAATACTTCACTATGTGTTTGTAATATAATTTTGTATTATTTGTATGATTTATGATATTTCTGCTCCAGGGATCCCCAGGGACCCCCAGGGACCCCCAGAGAGCCCTCAAAGACACTTCAGAGATACTTCAGAAATCTCTCAGAGAACTTGAATGTCTCTAGGATTTTGGCCATAGCCTAGGCTGCCCAGGCTACCCAGGCTACCCAAAGCTCTCAGAGGTGCCTAGGCTAAAACTAAAATCCTAGAGAGCCCTCAAAGACACTTCAGAAATACTTCAGAAATCTCTCA
>KN834890.1:8341-25620 GCA_000827265.1 Collybiopsis luxurians FD-317 M1
TCAGCAAAATTTTATAATTACTTATTTTCCGGTATCCCTCGGGATTGGAGGTGCAGATGTTCTGGTCCTAGTTCGGACCGAGTTCAGTAGGCTCATGAACCAAACCGCAACAACACAGGTAGCTGTGCCTGATCCTTTATGGGGAACTTTGTATTAAGAGCACTGTGATGCTGACACTAGGATCATACTGTATAAATTGTCATGGTTATTACATTGAGCACAATTTATTTAGCCATTCGATTTAACCAAGCCACAATGCAACGGACTCGAATCCGGAATAAATGATACGCAGCGGCAACGACCCATTACTCATGGCAGGCCCACGAGTTCAATACAGTGAGCCACATACTTTGATCTGTGCGATGGCAGATGAAACTTGATCCCCATCACCTCAAGATAGGGGTTCAGGATCTCACAATTTATTTTCTGGCAGTATAAAGATCTCATCGAAACTGTCCCACCTGGTCCTACCGCCACTAGCCAGGATGGGGACAACAATTGCAGAATCATCGTTATTCTCTGTGCCAGTTATAATTCTTGCTCCAATTATTGATTTTGCGGTGGGCATACTACTAGCTATTTGTTTGTATATGTCTCACTGCCTCTGAATACTTCTAGCTTGCAGTAGCTCTTTTTGGTGAGATTCAGCGTATTGACTGTTGCTGTGATTTGTTTTTGATTTCTTCAGGCTTCTACACCCTGCTCTTTGGACTGTCATGCTATTTTCTTTACAGAGGAAAAAACATTAACCATCACAAATTGCACCTTGCCTGGATCATCTCACTGTTTTTAATTACTACATTGGGAGGCCTTATCAGTGCTTCAAGTGGTCTCGATGATCTGGTTGTTGCCTACACTGCGGTGCGAACTCAAAATTTTGCCCCGTTCCTGGATTTTGTCGAGCAGAGCGAAAGAGAGACAGTCATGGTGTAAATTTTCTCATCACCTTCTTCTCGATGTCTAGTATTAATTGAGTCCACTTCAGAGGAATAGCCTATACATCTATGGTACTTGCAAAGTAAGTAATGATAAAGTTGGTTGTTTCCTGACTGTCCAGTTGTTGACGCACATATCCAGCACAATTACAGACTCTGTCCTTGTGAGTAAATTTCTGCATTTTATTTAAACGGGGACATGAGATACAAGCCTAGATACATCGCATATTCCTGGTGTGGGGATCCAATGTCTGGATCATAGTGTTCCCAATTCTATCCTCTCTCGCAACCAATGGTATGTCTTTTGATTTGATTTAATACTTCATACCTTCAAGGAATCAAATACAGCTGTGGGACTTGCAAGTACTGTAATGCGGACGAAGGGATTTTCCAACAGTGCAATTCCAGCAAACTTTCAATTGGAGGCAAAGGGAATCAACTTTGGCCTGGGATTTTACTATGCCAATGCCGCTCTCAATCTGCTGTTCACTCTAATGATTGGTTTGTGTAAAGTGCCCTTCAGGGGCTGCTTTCTAATTCTGTGCAATAGCTGGACGAATTTGGTGGGTAGCAGTACGGACAAGCAAATCATTTGGTCGGGATGGTATCATCAATAAGGAATACAAGCACATAATTGCGATCCTGTATGTTAGTTAAGCTATGTTGGAGATATGTCGCTGATGATTACAGGCTTGAGTGTGGAATTATATATCCAATTACCTTAATCGCACAAGCAGCCACTCAAGGGAATCTCAGTAAAATCGTTATTCCTGTCAATTTATCAGCGACGGTGATCCTTGTATCAGTAAGTTCAAAATTTTTTTTACCGAAGATTATGTTTGAATGGTCACTAATTGTACAGGGCATTGCTCCAACCCTGATTATTTTGCGCACTTGTTTGGGAAGGAGTATTAGTCAGAAAGTCATTGATTCTCAAAAAACAACATATTTGGGTGGCACCTCAAATCTGCACTCATCGCATCACACTACAGGGATACCGGGTACCAAAACTCTCTCAAGTCTCATTAATGTTCGGTCCACATTACAAAGTGAGACTGTGGTGCAGTCCGCAGGTAATATTGAAGTCGCGATTGAAATGAAGAGTGTCACAGACAATGTGTAGTATTGTCTTCATCATAGAACTGGAACTATGGGTTACCTGTTTTTCATGAGATAACATAATTTTAACAGTTTAACATATCTTTACTATTTCAGAAGGCTATTTATGTGAATTTGCATGCAGTGTAAGTAGTACCATTCAGAATAATCACCCTATCAGGTATAGGAAGTCAGCAGCATTATCTAGAATCTAGAGGTGACTATGAAAAATCGAGTTTATGGAGAGAAAGCAAAGAGCATATACATGTACTATTTATGAGTGCAGGAAATGCCAAGTTGATGCCAAGTTTGTGTGGTCATGAAATATATGTTTGATCCTTTGCAGGCAATTTTATATCAATAGCATGATATTGCATCAGCAAAACTAGTCCTCAGCCCAGGTAGTCAGAGACACCCCCCAAATCCTAGGCAGATTTGAGGTGCCCTGGGATCTCTGGGCATCTCTGATTGTCACTCCATGGATGCCCAGAGATCCCAGGCACTCTAAAGCTGCTCAAAGCTGCCTAGGATTTGGGAAGGTGCCCCTAGGGCTGTAGGTAGGTTTACTAATGTGGTGAATCACATAGTATATAGTACAGCTATCATTGCACAGCATGGGTAGCAATCAGTTACCACACAGTAGAGCTGGAATAGCAGGGCCTCAAGTTGTACCATTCAAAACTGTCAGACAATAAGTAAACTACACATAAATTAGCATTGTCATGTACCGTAGAATATAGTAAGGCTCATCTCAGCTGATAGTAGAACAACTGAGGTGAGCACACAGTGGCTACAGTATCTTGTAGCAACTGTACAGTTTAATATGTAATCAAGGATGTGAACAAAAGTAAATGAAGAAGAGAAAATACTTGAATCAGGAAGTGTCAAAGCTGGCTGTACAGAGCATGGTAACTCCATTCCTAACAAAAACTTTGTTTCCTAGCACACTTTTAGTTATAATTCACCAATGGAGGGGGAGAAAAAAATGTTTTAAGGTGCCTTCTATAGCATTGCCCATAAGGTACATTATCACAGGGGAGTGGGTGAGCAGTCATTACAGCTAATAGGTCAGTGTTGTCACCAACATCTTGCCCTTCCTGAGTGTGCTAGGTGACATTATGATTCTGTGCCTGATGATAAGCAACCCTGAGTTAGTCTTATGCAATGATTTCATTTAGTATTCATTGAAATTGAACATTGCCAAGGACAAGAACTTTAACTAGCATGCAGCAGCATTGGCCTATTACACTCAAGTTACGAGTGCATGGAATGGAATGCTGAGTTTCTGCTCTGACAATTCTGTGCCTGATCCAAGGCAGGCAATTTTGAATTGATCTAATTTTTGCAATTTATACAATTTTAGTTAGTTTTCATTACATTAATGATCAATGATCCAGGATCTGCAAGGTAATTTGTTCCAGACACTGAAAAGGGCATGAGTCCTGCCATGCATTAGTGTTGGCCCACTATGTGTCAAGTTAATTTTCACCCTGTGACTATCTTATTTACCAGACACTGTGTTTATCTTCTGTCCTTGTATTGTAGCAATAAAGTTTGGGTATCTATTGATTGTTTCTGAAAGTTGGTGGCCAAAAGTGAAGAACTGACAAGGTTTTTACATACTGACATTCTCAGTTGCAACTCTGGGACATTGAAAGTAGTTCTGAAGTCCAAGTTAGAGCTTAGATCTCTGAAAACATGCCCAGAGGTAAGATCAGATCACAAGATTAGGTAATGATACAAGAAAGAGTTGATGAGATTCAAAATTTCAAATTGGGGGCTGAGCAGTCAGGTAGTCAGCGGCTTGTAAAAGCTGGAAACTTATCTCCCCTGATGTGGATCTCATGCATGGCTCATGAGAAATTACTGCCTACTGGGGCCAAATTTGGGCATACAAGCCCTCCCTTCTCTTCAGCCAGGTAAGGTATGAAACATTTTCTGACAACAAAAGTCAAATTTAATTTGGATGCTATGGCTCATGCTGTTGCTCTGGATAATGTTAAAGTCTTCTTTTTGCAGCAATGTCAATAGATCAACTCAATAGTTCATAACCCTTGTGTTGATTCTCCTACCTGAGTTGAATGGGTTTTGTTGTTTCTCAATGAGGATTTTCATGCTTGTCAATTTGCTTATGAGTGATTTCGCTTTTTTTGCTACTTTTTCTTTGGTCACTGACTGGGATTGATAATTTTTATCAGCCACTGTTGTCTACATATGTCATTCACTTGCTCTGTCAATGCAGATAATACTTCTTCTGGGCATGAACAACAATAGAGTGTTGGATATAATCCCAATGAAGACTTTTCAATTGAGTGTATTCAAGTTTTCTTTCTTTTTCTTTCCTGTTGTATGACATTCATTTGTCCTTTATTAATTTATGTCAATGCAAAACTAGTGAGCACCTGTAACAACAATAGCTTGGTCCAAGAAGTGAAGTGTCCTGTGACATCATTCTTTGGAGACGCTACACATGGTACTGCCCCTATCTTCGACATCCACTATGTCATCTGCTTCAAGTTGGAACCCTTGGGGGCTAATTTTGTATTTTCTACTCCCGATGCATTGGTAGTCTGTTTCTCATGACTGCAGTATGTTAGTTCCCCTTCTCCATAATCCACTTTACATTCTCTGTTGTTTCATCCTGCATGCATTGGTGATGCTTCCATCCTCATCCCAAGTTTTGAAGAGTCCCAGTGTTGCCGCAGTTTGGGTCAGTCTGTGAACCTTTAATTTTTGCTGAACCTTGAACCTGAACCTGAGGTTCAGGTTTAAAGGTTCAGGTTCAGAGGTGCACCAGGTTTGAACTGGGTTTGACCACTGATAGTGCAATTTGTAGAAAATTCTTGCTCAAAAATTGTTCAAGTAGTTTATAGTTTTTTTCAACTATATATTATCACTTGAAACACTTAGATTTACCCTATATTTCCTATATTATAAAACATGGGAACTTTTAGATGCTTGTTGGATAACTAATAATGACTAATAATTACTAATCACTTTTTGGTGCTGTTTTGTGCAATTTCCAAAATTGTTGAAACAGCAATCAGTCTAATGAGCAGTTGAGACTATACTCACTGAGTTGTGTATGAAGAATAGAGAGTTTGTGGAGCTTAGAGAAGCAAGTATTCAAGTAGTTAAGAACTATGTGAATTGTCTGTAATGTGAGCTGAGCTACAGTATTTATACTAAAGCTACTAAACCCTATAACAACATAAGTTGTACCCTAAAACATGTAAATAATAAGATATTGGAGCATAATAAACCCTAGAATATAGTAATTACTAAGGTATAGTTCATAGTGCAATGTGTAAACTGCACAATATGTATCATAGATGAGTAAGACATAACAAAGTGATGAATAGCATAAAAGTAGCTATGGGGGATTTATAATACTCAATCTAATAAGTAATTGATTATATACAAATATGAAACAATATGCAGTTGATCAGATCAGTGTGAGTACTAAGTATAGTTCTACATGATCTGAAGATACTTGTAAGCATCTATCATTTCAACACTCCCCTTTGCTAAGAGTATCAGTGAGAAGAATAAAAATTGATTCCAAGTTGACCTCGGAATTTCTTGAATTTTAAATATGCAAGATTCTTGGTAAAGATATCTGCAATATTGTTGTCAGTAGGGATATAGAAGAGTTCAATTTCTCCTAGTTCAACTCATTCTCAAACATAATGATAATGAATTTCAATATGCTTTGATCATTGTTCTTGTACTGAATTTTGTGCAATGAACAAAGCACCTTGATTATTGCCACATAAAGGTAGAGATCTAATCTCAATACCTATTTCAGAGAAGAGTGATCTAATCCACATCAGCGTCGGCAAGAGTCTGAAAGAGCCATATATTCAGCTTCAGTAGAAGAGAGTGCAACAGTTTTTTGTTTATGAGAAGTCCAGCAGATTGGTCCATTAGCAAGTTTAACAATCATGCCAGTGTGAGATTTGTGATCATCTGAGTCTGATGCCCAATCTGAGTTGCAATGTGTAAGAAAACCTTCTTCTGAAGATCCATCAAATACAAGTTCATAGTTAATAGTGTGTAGTAGATAATGGACTATGTATAAGGCTTTAGTAAGATGATCTTTGGAAGGATTTGCACTATATTAACTTAGTTTGATTACTGCATAAGCAATATCAGGTCTTGTACCTAGCATCAAATATAGTAGAGATCTGATGACACTTTGAAAGTGTTAGTGTAATTCTACATCCACTTTTCCAGTATTTTCAGTAGGATTATATGCTGAAGGTAAAGGAGTCCTTGCTTCTTTAGTGTCAACCATTTGGAATCATTCAATGACCTTTTGAAGATAAGGTTGTTGATGAAGAATAAGTTTTCTTTTGGAGCAATCACATTGGATCTGCATTGCCAAAAATTCCTTTGGTTTGCCAAGATCATGACATTCCCAAATCTTCATGAATTCATGCTTCTTTTTCATTACAAGATCCTTATTAGATCCCATGAATAAAGCATCATCCACATATATAATGGCAATTACAGTTTGCCCTTTTTCTTTGAAGACATATACACTGGCATCTGAAATACAGCGCTTAAATCCCAGTTTACCCATGGAGGCATTACATTCCTTCCACCAGGATAAGCTTGCTTGTTTCAGACCGTAGAGTGCTCAGTGTAGTTTTCAAACCTTGTTTCCATCCTTAACAAAGCCTTCAGGTTGTTCCATGTAGATTTCTTCATCAAGTTTGCCATAGAGAAAAGCCTATTTAACATTGAGTGCCTGGATTTCCCAGTCCTCTAATGCAGCTAAGGCAAGAAGTAATTGTACAGTTTCAAATTGTGCTACTGGTGAGAACAACTTGTTATAGCCAACTCCTTCTATTTGTGAGAATCCTTTAGCAACAAGTCAGGCTTTCTTTCAACCATCTGATTTTATGTTAAAAACCCATCTGCATTTTACAGGTTTACATCCTTCAGGAAGTTTAACTTCCTCATATACTGTATGTTTCTTTAATCCATCAATTTCATCCTTACATGCTTGATCCCATTCTTTATGCTCTTTAGGAGGTAAATGTTGATAATGTTTTCTTGAAGTCCAATGAGATGGATTATTAAAACCCATAGCTTGCCTGTCAAGATCATCAATCATGGCAGTTGGATCAATTGAATGAGAAAGCAAGTAATTTTGTAAATCTACTCCCCCTTCCTGAACTAGTTGTGACAGAAGTGCATCTGCATTGCCCATTTCAACATCAGTGTCCATAGGATTTTGAGGTGAGACCTGTTCAACTGGTTTAGGAGGCAAATTATTGCAATCTCTAGAATCTTTGTGACCAGTTTGTTGTCTCCAACCACCTCAAATAACAGGTGTTGGTATAAAACTAGGACAATTAAGAGCTCGACAAGTTCTAGGTCCAGGGTTCTGTCATTGCCATTCCAATATTTCCTCAGGATCATAGCTAAAAGGATTCAGATTATATGGCCAAAGATGAGGGTCACCCCAAGGTTGTTCCAGATATTCATCTGGAGCATCAGGACCATCATATTTGTGAGGTAGTTCTGGTAAATTGGGAGTGGGAGGATGAACAGGAGTATTTCCTGCAGAAGGATGTTCTGATGATGGATGATATTCTCAGGTGGAATTATCATCTTTGTTGTTATTCAAATCATTGTCATTATCACTGTTAGGTGGATGACTTTGATCATCATCAGGGGAAGTAAATGGTATATTTGAATCCAGAATATACAGATCAAAAGAAGGTGGATTAGATTCATCACCAGAGTTAGACCAGATGGGTTCAGAAGGTCTCTCTTTCCTGTTGTCATCTGATTTGCACTTTGGAAACCATTTTTCATAAAAGGTTCCTTGGGGTGCAGAATAAACAGTGTTATTATTATGCATAAAAATATAGCCTTTGCTTCCTTTATCATATCTGATAAAAGTCATGGCTTCCAAATGTGATTCAAATTTATTTAATCGCTTGTCTGGTGGAACAAAGACATAAGTGCCACATTCAAATGTTTTGAAGTATGATACATCAGGTTTCTTTTTAAGAAATACTTCAATTGGTGTTTTCCAGTTCAAATGATGTAACAGTGTGCAGTTGTAGACATGTACTGCAGTGGAATGTGAAAATTCCCACCAGGATTCTGGACAGCAAGTGTGGTGTCACATTACTTCAGACTTATCCAGAAGAGTACAATGTATTCTTTCTGCTTGACCATTTTGTTGATGAACATGAGGTTCTGATGTTTGTAACTCAATTCCTTCCAATTTAAGATAAGCCATGAATTCTTTGGAAAGGAATCCCCCCCCTGGATCTATGTGTAGTATTTTGACTTTTCGCTCAGTCTGAGTTTCAGCCCAAGCTTTGAGATCTTTAAATGCTTGTGATGCTTCAGATTTTTTACAAAGCATGATTAAAACAGTATGAGAAGAGCAGTTGTCCAGTATCATTATTGCATATTTAAATTTGTGATACAATAAAGTCAGCACTTCAATAAGATCTGCATGAACTAGATCTAATGGATTTTCTGCTTGTTTTTCAGACCATGGGTAAGATTTGGAGGCAGCTTTTCCAAGTGCACATCCACAACATGGTGAATCTTTGTATGGAATAGGAATCTTAGGAAGACCTTTGACATTATTGGAAGCATTGCATAACACTATTTTTCCTGGATGTCCAAAACAGTTGTGCCAAGTGTCATAATTGTTAGTCTTTTGACTAGCCATATATTGTTGAGGATTTTGAATCAAA
The DNA here is from genome assembly GCA_000827265.1 of Collybiopsis luxurians FD-317 M1. Taxonomy (NCBI): domain Eukaryota; kingdom Fungi; phylum Basidiomycota; class Agaricomycetes; order Agaricales; family Omphalotaceae; genus Collybiopsis; species Collybiopsis luxurians. The sequence continues at coordinate 17,106 of KN834890.1, forward strand.
GTCCAGAGCCAATGTAAGGTATCTGAACTGATCATAGGCTTTAAAGTCATTATAATATTTCAATTAGACTTAAGATGAACAACATATTTTTCTTCATCAATGGTTGTATAACAACCAGATCAGTTTAATTGTCCAATTGACAAGAGTCAATGTGTGCATTGTGGTTGGTAATACACTGGATATAACTTGGTCATTTGGGTTATGCCAAGTCCATTGTCATGAGTTATGAATACTGTTCTGGCACCTTGTATGAAAGTTTTAGAATTTTTATTGACAGTTTGTACAGGAATGGGATCAGGGAATTTTTTATAGTCAGCAAAATCTTCTATATGAGGTGTAAAATGCCCAGAAGCTCCAGAATTTAGGAGCCATGCTGCTAATTCATGATCAGAACCATTCTTAGCATTCTTATTCACACTATGCACATTTTGCAAATAGATTTTATTGTCTGTATCAAATGGAGAAGCAGAAACATATTTATATGTATTTACAGAGTTCATATCTGATACTATGGCATATTTGGAGAAGTCTGAATGAGTATGAGCCAAGAGTTTCAGTTGTCAAGTGCATAGTTTGGAGAACATCTGTTTTGTACAGTGCAATTGATTAGTGATATTTCTTTTGAGTTTAGAGAGTGCTACTTGCCAAAAGATAAGTCTTTCATCACTGGAACCATATTCTTCTCCATCCATGTCATTATAATAGGTGGAGCCAAGCTCTTCTCCTTGTTCATCTGCCATATAGGAATTGTAGATACTATTGATTTGATCAGCAATTCCTATGGTGGAGAGATTGATTTCTTCTTCCTCCTTTTTCATGTTGGCAAGAATCAGATTGTAGGAGTCTGTAGAAGATCCTTGGACAAAGTCTGAGTGGTCAACACCCTTGAGAGGTTTGCACTTACCAGTAGGAGGTTGTACAAGAGAAGAGGTGGGAGGTATTTCCTCAGAAATTTGTGCGATATGAGCTGTGGCAAAATTTGCAACAGGAATAGTCAAATTTTCAGTGGTAGTGGATTCATGTGCATGCTGCCTGTTTCTCTTTCCCCCCTTACCACAATGAGTTTTCCTTGGTTTATTCCCATTGGCAGGAGGATTTTCCTGAGAAGGTTGCTGCCCATTGGGCGCATTTTTTGGACCTTTAGGTTTCTTTTGGGAATGCCAGTTGGAAGTGTTATCATTGGGTTGTCAGACACTAGTTATTTGTGCAGCAAGTGCCGAAGAATTGCCAGACTTTTGTCAACAATATTCATCAGCAATGGAAGGAATAATTTTGGCAGGAGTAAGAGCAGTACTTTGAGCCAGTATGGTAGCACAAAATGAATCCCAAGTGGATGGTAATGCAGCCAGAATAATCATGGTCTTAATGGGATCTGTGAATTTTATGTCCTCATCTGCAAGACAACTGAAGAGACTCATTAGAGAGGAGATTGGGCTGATGGGATCAGTGTTGTCACTGATAGTAAATGTTATGGCTTCATGAAAAATAGCAAATTTCCCAGCAGCACCTGGTTGACTGTAAGTGGCATATATTTCATCCCAGGTTTCTTCTGAAGTGTCTTTGATAACATTTCAAGAGATGTCAGTGGGAAGGCACATTTGAATAGCACTTAAAGCAATATCATCAAAATGATCCCATTTGGCTTGCTCATTATGTCATTCCACAGTAGTAACATTTTCTGTTTGTTCAACAGTTTCTTCACCATTAGGACCTGGGACAGTAGTAGTTCTAACCTGGTCCCTTGGTTGTTCAATATCTCCAGAAACAATTTGCCAAACACCTTGAAGGTGAAGAAAAGCCTTCATGCTTACTTCCTAGGTGGGATAGTTAGCACTGTTGAGCATGGGGACTTGACTGATAGCAGAAGTGGAAGACATTGTGAGTGATATTGGTTCTATAAAGGGGAATTAACAGTTAGAAATCTGTTTCCTCAAGTTATGAATACAGAATGCATCAACTTCAGTCTTAAACCCAATTGACTTATGTTATTCAAGTGATATGATCATATTTTTATCCATCAATATATCCATCTCTGATCTGATTATGCCTATCAGACTCAGCAAAGCTTATATAAAAATCCAAATGCCAATAAAAAGCCTAATTGACTAGACATTCTTCTATTCATGCACTATAAGCACCGAACAGAGAACAATCCTCTCATTCAGTGTGAAAGGGACTTAAGGCAAGTGGGGAATTATTAATTCTATGGAGGCCAAGAGATCTCACATGAGTTCACATTTACCCAGCCTATGCAGTCATGCTTTTGGCTTTCTGAAATACCTGTATATCTGAATATCTGAAAATCTGAAAATACCAGTGATCACTGCTGCCCACCACCATTGTAGCTCTAGCCCATGATCAGCCTTGCATTGAAGTCCTTGCTGCTTGCACATTGTCTACACCTGTATTTTTTTTTTATATCTCTTCTCTCTTCCTTCTTCACATTGCTCCCTTTTTCCTTTTTCCTTTTGCTGAGGTGTTTACACAAGTATGTCTAAATAAAATTAGAGCTGATTTTTGAATTGTTCTTTCTTACATTGCAATTACTTTTTGAAAGGGAACATACTGAGGACAATGACATGTATGTTTTTTTGTTTAAACTTAGTCTGTACCATGAAATCTCTTTATCTATTCATAGGGAAACACCACCTAATACACCACAGCGTAACCACAATGCAGAATTCACACATGAAAGAAACTCCCAAGAAATGAATAGTCTACAGAATCGCTGACTTCCACAGCATCAGAACTATGCCCCAATTCCATTTAATCTCAATAATCCCCAAGTCCAGCACTATCAAAATATACCTGATGATCCTTTTTGGGTTGTCCAATATGGCAACCAACACCTTTATTTGACTCAGGGAATTGCAAATCAATTGAGGGAACTACTTCCATTAGTCCCAATTACAAGAGGGCATGGTAGAGCAAGATCTGCAATGGTAAATATGACATTTATCATATTTTCCTGTGATAATTATATTTGCAGCCATATTAGGACCTTTACTACCTTTGTTGTTAGAAGCTTGTAGCAGGTTCAATGAATAGAAAGTAATTTATTATACCACAGCTGAGACAGAATATGCAATGGGGAGTCACTATGTACGACAGGTGAACAAGTCCTGTACGGTTTTGGTATTGGATGTGGAGGAATGATCCTCGAGTGTCGAATAATAAATCTAGCAGCTCAGTGCAGCTAGAAATAGTATATCAAAAGAACTCATTAAGACAGTATTAATGAGGGTTGACTCAGGAGGTTCATGACTCGGTGTCCGTTTACCCTACGAGACGGAATATTCAAAAGGCTACAGCAGTCGAATAGTCTTGTTGATCGGCTCAACAAGTGAGAGGTAGATATGCCAGTGACTCGGTGTCAATGGGGGTTGCTTGACTCAGTGTTAAGCAGAATAATATTAAGACTAGTGAACAAGAGAACAGAAACAACACAGGTCAAGATAGTTCAGGTAATAACAGCATTATTGTGAGAGATGTAGGTACAAGGCTTTTATACTCTGCGGGAAGACATGTGGTCTTGTGAATAGAAGTTTGGAATGAGCAACTGGTTAGTTTGCCTCACAAAATGTGTGTCAGATTTGGAGAGTCTGGATTGAATGGTAGAACTATTATTGAGTTGTGGGGTGAGTGTACTGGTTGGAAAGTGCAGAAAAAATAGCGTAGGGCATAACATTACCCCCCCCCAAGGTCCTTGAGCCCTCGAAAGGAGGCATAGCTTTTGATACGACACAGTGTTGTGACTGCTGCGCCGTCAGATTGAGTTTTGATGTGCCAGCTGCCAGATTTCAATCAAAAACTCTAAGTCTGAAGCCCTTATAAAGCTGGCACTCTGGGTTTTTGAGTCAATTTCCTCTCTTCCTCTTACCACTATGTCGCCCTCTCAAACATTTCCTGACCAACCCATTGCGTCTTTGAGTGCCTCAGGAGGGTCAAAGCCCTGACTCATCCTCAAGGTTCTGCAGCCTCTCCAATTGGCCTCTGTGGTTCCCTTCTCCAATGCTCTTCCCTCAGCTCCCACAGTGGCCAAGAAAATGCAGCATGTGGCCATTGAGTGCAGCATGTGTCTCCAGTATCCCTCCATCTCCATTACGGACAGAGTTTCCACTTCCTTTCCTACTGGCCTCCAGCCCATTTATGAAGATGCGTATCTGGCCAACTTGAGTCCTGAGGTTTTGGATAGGGTAGATGTCGAAGAATGGAGGAATATTTTTGGGAGTTACCCATCTTGCGAATATTGCGCGTCACATAATCTTCACTCCACTTGCTCCCTTCGCCCCAACTCTTTATTGTGCACTACTTGCAAAGCGAACTATCCTTCTAGCAAGAAGTTTTGTTCCTTCAAGAGTATCTTTTGTCTCCTTCAATTCCACATCCTCGCTAAGCTCCCCCTCATTGTCACCTATTGTATTGTGTCAAGTTGAGGGCTATTTGCTATTTGGGGTGATGAATGGAATGCCTTAACAATGGGGTTGTGAAAAATCCCTTACTACTGTAATCATCCTGAGGAGTTAGGTTTATCGTTGGACAGGCTGAGGGCTTCGGAAGGCAAAAGGAAAGCTGGTGAGTTCAATGAGTCTAGGGTTATTATAAGTACTCATTATCTTCCTAGTGGTCTCTTCAAATGCCTTTCGAAAGAGTCAGCTCCTTCGACAGGAGGGGATGCATTTAGGGGAGTTAAGTTGCAAACAGATTGTTCCAACTTTGTCTCATAAGGGGAAGGAGGTCATTTGCAACACCACAGATGTTGATGTGGAGATGGGAGCTCTGGAAGAGCTGGATGCCATGACTTTGGACTATCCCGAAGATGTTCCATCTCCCCCTGTCCCTGTTCCAACACCTTCCGCCCCTGTCTGGAAGGCCATCAACAACTGGTCCTATTGCAAGGTTTCCAGTTTGAAAATGTGGTTTTTTGAACCTCTTGTCAAGCAGGTCCCTTCTGATGGGTCTTCTCCAACTCAGGACAAAAGTAAGTCTCGGTTTAAACTCTTTTTCTTTTTGCATGTCCATACTAATTGACCTCTTCAGTGATACAAACTGCCATCAAACATGTGGTTACGAGGATGGCATTGTTGTTTGCTGGTCCCAGGAAGAAGATGCTCAAGCAGGATTTATGGGCTCTGGTGGATGGGATGATTCAAGGAGTGTTCACAGATCTCGAAGAACAATTGGTGTGTAATCCCACACTTCTGCAGATTTATCTAGTCGTTTACTGTTCTTTCATATTCCTTTAGCAGCACTCCCCTTCCAAGCCACCTGTGTCATTCTTGAGCGAATCCCTGCTTCAATTTGTCGAGTTGCTAACAGTTGTAAATATGACTTCTGCAAACATTGTTGATTCTCAACAGGACAAACTCCGAGCGTATCGGGAGTATCAAGCTTTGTTGCAGAAGTCAGATCATTTGGAGACTGAGAATCTCCATTTGAAGGAGCAAGTGTCTTCATGGGAAAGTCAGTTGGAGGAGAAGGACGAGGAACTAACTCATCTGAAATCCTTCATAAGGCATTTCAAAGGTGACATTCTGTCGATGGTAAGTTCCTTTCTTCTCTTTCAACTGGTTTAGTGTTTTGATAGGATATCTTACAGGAGGTTCAGCAATTAAGGGGAGCAATGGAAGCTCGGGATGGCGAGATAGAGGAGTTGAAGAAGAAATTGGCTGCAAGTGAAGAGGCCCATTGAGTCACAGCAGAAGAGTCAAAGTTGCGAGATGAAGAACTCACCCAACTTTGGCAGCTTTTTGAGTCAGTCCGAGGGCAGTTTGCTGCTGCCTCACCATCAAAGCCTTCTTCTAGTAGTTCCTAGGATTTTTGGCTTGTAAATTTCTTGTATCTAGATAGCTCCCTATTCTGAATTTTTTGTACTTCCTTCCAAATTAAATCTTTTCTTTCTTTTTTGGGCCCCTCCTTTGTGTGAATAAGAAATTGCCCCGGGTTTGAGATAAGAGATCTCCTGAGAATCAAAGTATTCAAAAATTTCCATGAGGTGTATGCATGTGGCTGCACATTTCATCCCTTATTAGGTTCGTATTGGGCATCCTTGTCTCAATAAAAGAACACTTTTTGAGACTATTTTGAGATCCTCATTTCAAGATCCTCTCTTGTCATGGCTTCCCCTTCTCCCCTTGACTCTGCTTTGTTCCTAGATCATCTTGCTGATGCTGCTGAGAGTATTTCTCAAGTCGTATCTGATCAGGACGTCCTTGTGAACCAAGCTCAATGTGAGTTTGGGCAACTGCAGAGGGTTGTCAAGGGTCAATCCAATGAGATCCACGAGTTGTGAGAACTCTTGAGTTGAACCATGCAGGAATTTGAAGATAAGATGCTTGAGTCATCTGTATGTCTTTTCAACTTGTCGTAGGGTTTCCATGGCTCACTGATCCTTCCTAGTGAGACACCCAGAAAGCCAGATATCTTCATGAAACTGCTGAAGTGACCATTAAGGAGCAAGATCAGGTTATTAAGGAGTTGCAAGACTCTCTCATCGAGTCCCACAACCTCCAACTTGCTGCTGAAGCTTTGGCCCAGGGGCATGGAGTTGAATTATCTCAATTTCATGGCGTTTACGAGGAGCTTCATCATCTCTTGAATATTGGAGATCTGCCCTTGGAACCAGTGACTACTAGCACCATTGCCCCTATGGACATATGGGGTGGTCCTTCATCTGACTCCTTTCCTTTTGAGACAAAGAGTGACTCTACTCCCAATTCCCTATCCAATTTCATTCCTTCTCTCGATACCACTTCCCTTCCCAGTACTCTTGTTGAGACTTGCAATACATCTCCTGTAGTGATGTTTTCATCTGGTCACCCTAAAGCCTACTTTGTTTGCACTGGGGAGGATCCTTTGACCTATTCATTGGTCGAGAAGAATGAAGATGCATTGGCAGATCCCAGCCTCCATATGGCTCTGACCTTGCAGGATATATGGAAGCAGATGGAGATCGAGTGAGTTGAGGATTTATATGCCCGGGAACTGGAGGAAGTATTTGGAATCGCTTTCAACATTCGAGCTGAACATGACAAATTATGCGAGTCATCCTTTGACTAGTCCTTCTGTTCCAGCCTTCTGTACTTGTATGCCTACTATATGCTTTATTTCCCTGAAATGGAATTCTGAATTTGTTATGATTTTTGATAATAATAGCGAGAAACATGTCGAGAAATTGGAAACGAAAACTTGAAGTATTGCTTTTACCCCCCCTTTAAGGTTGAGGTTTCGATTTTGAGAGTCATTTCTCTCAATTAAATGACAGCTTCAGCTGCCTGTCTCAACTTCCTTTCCTCCTTGTCTCACAGGCTTAGGCTTTCGAGTTCTTCGAGGAGCTCGAGAGGTAACTTTCATTTCCTCGGATGTGCTTTCTCCCACTTGCAAATCAGATCAATACTTCCTACCATACCTTTCCAGGGAATCCAGGACTCCTCGTCATACTCTTTCCATTTGATTAAATACTGGATTCCTCTGTCCATTTCTCCCATTGGATGACTGTCTTTTATCGACTCAACTTCATATTCCGGTTCCCCTTTAATGAAGATTGGTGGGGGAGGTGATACGACTCGCTGGAAAGGATCTGTGTGGTGGGGTTTTAGTCTATCGACATGGAATACATTGTGGATTTGTTGTAGGTCCCCCAGTAACTTGAGTCGATATGCATGAGATCCTATTTTATTGAGTATCGTATAGGGTCCTGTCCACTTGTGATCCAATTTCTTGGTAGGCCTTCTTGTTCAGATGTTACCCATATCCAACCAGACTTGGTTGCCCTTTTTCCAATCAGGATTTCTGGCACAGTGGCAATTGAACTGATTCACTGCTGCCTTGTTTGCTTCGTATATTCGTTGTTTTAAATATTTGTGTATTTCTTTTAACTCGGTAGCATACTGGTTTGCTTCTGAGTCATTCACCTTTGATAGGTTAATCGAAAGTTTCAGATGGTATCCTTTATTTGCAAAGAAGGGTGTTAATCCTGTAGTTGAATGGGGAGTGTTGTTGTATACAAATTCTGCGATAGGTAATAAGGCATCCCAGTCATCTTGGTTGTAAGACATATAGATTCTTAGGTATCCTTCAAGGCTTTGATTAGTTCTCTCTCACCCCCAGCAGACTGAAATATGACTGCCGTAAAAGGTTAGGTAATATAATATATTTTTCCGGAATTAATATCTCTCATATTGTCCTGGTAAAAGGCATGGGAATATTTCACATTTATCGGCGCCTATTTCGATGGGAAAATCACGTGTAGTATGACGTTTATGTTGCCAGATTTTTTAGTTATTTTTCCATATTTTTTCCCCTGTAATTTCTTTGTTATTGCCACTGTAAAAGGAGTGGGAAATTATATATTACTGCTGTGAAAAGCAACGGGCAATGATCGGGCCCTAACACCCGATCATCGCCCATTGCTTTTCGCAGCAGTAATATATAATTTATGACCCATGTGATTTTTTTAATATTCCCACTCCTTTTACAGAAGCAATTTGAAAGAAATCACATGGGAAAAAAAATG
>KN834890.1:42682-62530 GCA_000827265.1 Collybiopsis luxurians FD-317 M1
TGTTAACTAACAAGAATTCACAGTCACTACATACAATATCCAAAATATAGTACTAAACTACTTCAGTATAAGAGATTAAGATAAGAGTAATACCTACAGTACAACAAGAAGTAGAGTGAGTATAAGAAGAGACCAAAGAATATTATTATTTTGTGTTCATATTGTGAGGCCCTCAGAATGCCTCAGAGATACCCAGGGCTCCCCAGGGAAGCACAGGAAAATGCAGGCTACCTTGAAAAAACTGAGTTTCCAAAGAATTAGGGGGGTGTCTCTTGGCACTCTCAATGCCCCTAGGATACCCAGGCCACCCAGGCACCCTAGACACCCTCAAACTTCTTCAAGTTAGTTTATAGGTGCCAGGGCTTTAGAGTACTTTTCCAGATGAATGACTGAACTGGCTGAAATATCATCAGAAGGAGCTTAGAGCAGAGGTCTATAGTGCATTGACTGATGCAGTTCAAGCAGGTGATACAAATCTAGCAGATATTGGACAACATGTCATTTTGCCTTCTTCATATATTGGTGGTTCCAGACATATGTTTCAGTTGTATCAGGACTCACTTGCTTTGTCACATCATTTTGGCAAGCCCAATTTATTTCTTACAATTACAGCAAATCCCAATGCACCTGAAATCAAAGAAACACTATTTCCAGGGCAAACTTCCAATGATTGTCCTGATATTATTGCCTGAGTCTTTCAAGAGAAAGTGCAAAAAATGCTGAAGCTAATTGATAAGGGCTGTTTTGGAGAATGCCAAGGGAGAGTCTATACAATAGAGTTTCAGAAAAGAGGATTGCCTCATATTCACATTCTTATTTTTCTCCATCCCAGTGCTAGATTTGAAGAGGCTCATTAAATAGACCAGCTTATTTCAGCTCAGGTGCCAGATCCTGAACTACAACCAGAGTTGTTCAAAGCTGTAGAGAAGCTCATGATCCATGGACCCTGTGGAGAGCTTAATCCTCATTCTTCCTGTATGAAAGATGGAAAATGTTCAAAAGGATCTCCCAAAAGCTTTCAACAAGATACCACACTATCACAAAATGGTTACCCAGTTTATGCTAGACCTGAAAATGGCAGGAAATGTATTAAGGTTGTCAGTGGTCATGAGATTGAGCTTGACAATTGATGGGTGGTACCTTATAATGCATGGGCTCTCCTTGAATAGTCAAGCCATGTTAATCTTGAATGTTGTGTATCTATAAGAGCACATAAATATCTCCATAAATACATTTACAAAGGTCATGACTGTACTACCATGAAAATTGGCATGAATCAAGATGAGGTGCAGCTTTACTTGGACTCAAGATATGTTTCTGGATCTGAGAGCACTTGGAGAATATTACACTATCCCATGCATGAAGAGAAACCTAATGTTGTCCATTTGGCTGTACATGAACCAGGAGGCCAGTTAGTGGTATTTAATGCACAAGAAATTGCCCAGCAAATTGTAAATTGTGCCAGCAGCAAAGATAGTATACTTTTGGGTTGGTTTAAAGCAAATGCTGAGGAAGAGAGAAAAGTTCAAGAGAATCCAGCAAATGCTGTCACTACTGCTCAATCTTTGCTGTACCAGCAATTTCCATCAATTTGGTTTTGGACAAAGAGCAAGCACTACTGGAAACTGCGTGACAAACCTAAGCCAGCAGTTGGTTGGATGTATTTTGTTCATCCAGCAGCTGGTGAAAGGTTCTATATAAAACTTCTCCTTACAGTTGTTCATGGTGCCACCTCTTTTGCCAACCTTCAAACATTTAATGGAGTAGAGTATCCTTCTTTTCAACAAGCATGTTTGGTACGGGGCCTTCTGCAGGATGATGCTGAATGGAAAGAATGTATAGAGGATGCATGTCACATGCAAACAGGAGCAGGTCTTTGATCATTATTTGCTACCATATTGAAGGATTGCAATCCTACCCAGCCTGGAGTACTGTGGAATCAGTTCAAACAGTATATATGTGATGATCTTGAGCACTATTTACATAGAGAGAAGATTGTGGAGTATCCAAGTCAGAGTGAAGCTGAGGATTATGGGCTATATTTGATTGATAAGATTCTATTCCACACTGGTGTCTTTGAAGGTGTAATGCATTATTGAGGAATGCCAGTTCCTAACTATGAATTTTGGACTCAAATTGAAGGCAACCATTTGATAGCAGAACAACTGGACTTCAGTGTGGGAGAGCAGCTACAAAAGGCCAATGAAAATATTGCAATGCTCAATACAAACCAAAGGAATGGATTTGAGAAGGTGATGGAGGCTATTACTGGGAATAGGCCCAGAATTTTTTTCTGCATGGTCCTGCCGGGACTGGAAAAACTTTTATTTATAATACTCTATGCTATAAACTGCAAGCAGATAGAAAGATTGTTCTTTGCTGTGCTTCCTCTGGAATAGCTGCACTTCTTCTACCTAAGGGTCACACTGTTCATTCAACATTCAAAATCCCTATTGACATATTTGAGGGAAGAGTTTGCTCTGTAAAAAAGAATTCAGATTTGGCTAAGTTATTGCAGGAAGTTTCACTGATTATTTGGGATGAAGTTCCTATGCAGAATTGATTCTGTCAAGAAGCAGTACACTTGACTATGCAAGATATTAGGGGGAATGCTCAGCCATTTGGTGGGGTTACTGTAGTATTTGGTGGGGACTTTCAGCAGATTCTTCCTGTAATATGCAAAGGAAGGAGAGAACAGATTGTAGGAGCATGTATTCAATGATCATACTTATGGCATCAAATTGAAGTTCTATACCTGACTGAAAACAAGCAACTGAGTAGTGGAACTCTGGAAGATCATGAATATGCAGAATGGCTTTTGAAAGTAGGCCATGGTTCTGACAATAACATTGACAGTCAAATAAAGCTGGATCCATTAATGAAATGTGGTGATACTATTGACTCTTTAGTTGATTCAATCTATCCTGGACTTAATTTAATTGACCCCAAGGCAAACAATGACTCATGGTTCTCAGAATGCACCATACTGTGTCCAAAAAATGATACTGTTGACCTCTTGAATATGAAATGTCTGAATGCATTAAAAGGTGATGCTCGCACTTATCACAGTGCAGATGCTGCAGTGACAGATGAAAATGAAGATGGTGACTCAACATCCTACTGAATATTTGAATTCAATTAATGATTCTGGGCTGCCCCTCTCAAAACTTCAACTGAAAATTGGTGCACCAATCATGGTTCTCTGCAACCTAGATCTAGGGGCAGGTGTTTGCAATGGTACACATGCTATTCTGATTAATGGCACCTCAAGAGTTCTGCAGGCCAGAATCTTGACTGGTGATACAGTTCTCATACCCCGCATTATTTTACAACCAACAGACCTTGAGCTTCCTCTTATTCTGGAGAGACACCAATTTCCTGTTCAATTGGCATTTTCAATGTCAATTAACAAAGCTCAAGGCCAATCAGTGAGGCAAGTTGGGTTAAATCTACAGACATCTGTCTTTAGTCATGGTCAATTATATGTTGCTCTTTCTCAAAGTACAACTAAGTGAGGTATCAAGATTCTATTTTCTGAAGGTATGAATATCTTCTTTCAAATTATCCAAACATGTACTTATGTGAATTTTCCTATATCAGATCAGAACAATTGTACAACCAAGAACATTGTGTATCCAGAACTACTTCTTGATCTACATTGATTCCGTGCTTTCATACTTATTATTTAGTACATGTACCAGATTCTTAAATCACTTCTAACATGAGTGTATTAATGAACTTAATGAACTTAGCGCTAAGTTTTGAAACCAAGAGTGAGGAGTGAGCCTTCAAATGCATTTAAAAATAGCTATCAGGTAGACCCTTAAGTATGGAGGTGCACAGCACCAACATAGGGGGGTTTGGGGGCACAGCCCCCTACAAGTTGTTGACCAGTGACATAGTCAAGGGTGAGCACAGCAAATCCTGTGACAAAGTCATGGGTCATAAAGCTTGTTATTTGAATGTTTTGCTATTTATGGCATGTGTTCTCAGCATTACCCATCCAGTATTATGTCATCAGTGTCAATATTACTTTATGAAAACCTATATTTACCACAGTTTTTTTACTCCAATTTCCTGTTGAAATTGCCAGAAGGAAAGCCAGAATACTCTGGATATTAATGTTCCTTGAGTGAACCATGTGAATTACAGTCTTTTACCACCCAATGGGATATTACTGCCCAATGGGATGAACATCCCCCACGCTGCCAAATTTGAAGCCCTGCCTCCAGAACTTTTCCAGCATTTACCTGTATGTCTTAAGTAGCCACAATAAAATTTTTTATGGTAAAATATGAATATCCCTTACACCTATGAGGCAAATGGTAAGTTTTTTGGTGTGAATTATGATAATTTCAGCTTCTTGAGCTTGTAGAAATGCAAAAGTGGTAGTTTTTTTGAGATAACTTGAATCATTAGCTCAATTCTCAATAAGTTGCAGCTCGAGTTTGGTAGAGAGAGGCTCATATTTCTGTCAATTGAGAATGGGACAGAAGTAGCGGGACACATCTTGTCACACTAGCACGTGACTACAAGCACCTCATTAATGAGGGTTAAGGTTTTGTGGCAAAGGGTGGCTCTGTCTGCTGCATCCCCACCTCAGTTTTGGTACTGTATTTCAAATGAGAATAAATCACCTATCTTCCCTTCTCTCCAATGGGTCGCTGAGCAAAGGCTGTTACTCTCAAAGCTAGAGAGGACCGTGAACTTACAGACAAACTTTATGAGACTGCAGTCGAACTCGACCATGTGCCAGGAGTCACCAACAAAATGTTGGGCCAAAAGCCATACAGCTGAGCTATGCAGCATGTTGTGCTCACATTGCTGATCAATACTTCGAGATTCACAAAAAATACCCTCCCCATGCACTATCCAAATCCACTCTTGAACATCTTCAAAAGGGTGGCACTCCAAAGAGCAAGTGCAATGCTGAGTGTGGCTGGTTGACAAACACTGAAGCTCTAATGGTGGTCAATTATGCTCTTGAGATGGCTCAGAGAGGCTTTCCTCTTACTCATGAAATACTTAAAGACAAAGTGGATAGCATTATCTGCCCTAGACTTGGCAACCAGTTTCCTGAGGAAGGTGTTGGCAAACAATGGACATTGCGCTTCATTGAAAAATATCAGAATGAGCTGAAAATGTTTTGGAGCTCTTCCCTTGATGAGAAGCACAGCCATGCTGTGAACCCTACCACAAACCAGCAATGGTTTGACCTGCTCAAGGAAGTTCTGGCTGGAAAGCGAGATTATGAATTCAACATAAACTCAGATAAAAACTCAAGTAAGGCCTGTCAATCAAATCATTTTAAGACTGAATAATGATTGAGTAGTGCAAAACAAAGACAGCTGGCATGACAAGGATGCTGAAGATGAGATATTCTTTGGCAAAGAGCAGGTGATTGAAGGAGAGAATGATGATACACCTCAAGGTGGCAATACTACCCCTAGTTAATTGCATGTACCACCAGATTCAGCTTCTCCCACCACTCTAATTCTCCCCGAAAATGTTTATGGAGCTGATGAGTCTGGGTTCATGCTGTCACAGTCAACCAAACAGCATGTGATAGGTTCCAGGTCAAAGAAAATGCAGCATCAGCAAGGAGATGGTGGACAAGAGAATACAACAGTGATCATTACTATCTGTGCTGATGGAACTACAACCAGACCTACGATCATCTTCAAAGGGCACACATATCAGGTGAAATGGAATCAAGATAATCTGACTAAGGCATTGTAAGTAATTCTGTGCCAAGCTACAATTTTTCCACATACCTGATGTTGAGACAGGCTTGCACATTCACCAAAAGGCTGGATAGATGGAGAGCTCAGACTGGAGTGGCTCAAGGATTTTCATGAACAGACAAAGGAAAAAGCAAATGGCTGCACACAGGTCCTTCTTGTAGATGGACACAACTCTCACTATACCTCTGCTTTCCTTCACTTTGCAAGAGCTCACCATATTCACATTCTCTGCTATCCAGCTCATGGAACACATGTCTATCAAGGCCTTGATGTTGTAATTTTTTCACCACTAAAGCATTTCTGGACCAATGAAAAGACCAAACTCTTTCAGCAGATACATCAACATATTTAGAAAGACAATTTCATGGCAATTTATGGTGCTGCTCACAAGAAAACATTAACTCCAGAGAATATACATGCTGCATTCAAAAAGACCAGTGTATGGCCATTCAATTGCTCAGTTGTTACACCTAGCATGATGGCTACAAGCAAAGAGACATCATTGAAGACCTATCTTCCCATTCCCCAGCCTAGTCCTGTGGTTGCAATCAGCCGACTTATCCATACTGTAACAGTTAACACTTGCAAATGACATCAAAACAGCTACTCACCAACTCAGGATACTCCATGTTGCCCCCCCCATATTAATTTTTCCTCTCCTTCTCAACATAGCTCTTCCCCTATACCTCCCAGCAGTAGTTCAAGCAATCCTTTCAAAACCCCTCTCCATGAAAGTATCACAGCACTGAAAAAAACTTCATCATCATTTCTTGTTCAATCACTGCCAATTCATGCAGAGGCACATCAGGAAAAATGCCCTATTGCCCAGAGAGCCAGGGCCAGCCTAGGGACACCCCCCCAATCCTAGGAAACCTCAGGGATCCTGTGAAGCCTGAGTGCAGCCTGAGCTGACCTCAGTGGCCCCAGGGATTTTCAGGATACCTGAGGTTACTTAGGATTGGGGGGGTGTCCCTAGGCTGGCCCTGGCTCTCTGGGAAAAAGGTACTTTTCCTGATGCAGCCAATTTACTAACCTTTCCTGGGATAAACTTTTCTCCCTATTGCCCTTTGTCACAACTCCTTCCACAAATGCTACTTGATGTGCCCCCAGAAACTGAACTTGAAGAGAAACTTCAGCATGCCCTATGCCATTTGCAGCACAAGTACACTACTCTCAAAGAGCAAGCACTTGTTATGCAGTCGACAATGGTGCTGAATGGAGCATATTGCCTTTGTCTCAGAGAGCAACTTGCTGCACAGGAGGAAAGTCAGAGTCGTACTAAAGGAAAGCTGATGGGCAATGGGTTGCCAAAGCTACTCACAAGTGAGGCATTTGTCAAATGGGTGGAAGAATTTCAGAAAGCAACAGAGGAGCAGGAGGCAAAGAAAAAGCAGAGACAAGCCTCAAAAGAAGACATGGCAGCTGAGAAGGCAGAATGGGAACAGTTGAATATGAAGCGCACAGAACAAAACAAGGAAATTCATGTGCAGTGGAAGGAGGACTGTCAACTGTGGGATGAAAATAGGAAGAATGGGATTTCTCAGGGTCCACAACCCAAATGGCATGAGATGTGGTTCCCACCTGTGCCAAAAACTTGGCTGGCATCTAAACCAGGTGGAAAAGGGAAAGAGAAGGATTGATCTGAAAAAGGGAGTGAAAGCAAGGCCAATTACAATGATGATGAGTTTCTAGATGAATGATTAATATTATTACATGTTTGTCAAGTCTGTGAATGCAAATTGATATGCTCACTTCCCTTCTCTACAATATCTACAGTATAGTCATTTCTTCAATTCCAAAGTGATTCAGTGTGCAAAGCTACAGCAAATTATCCTAGTGCATCATTGTGGGATAGCACATGATGTGACTGGGCCGCTTTTCCTGTCACTACAATTTTGTCCCAAATCAACAGTTATTTAGACCAACATGATTAATGGCCCTTCCCATTGTTCAAAGCCATAATAACATTGGGATCAGACTCTTGTGCATCACACAAGCTTGCTTCACAACTTACCTGAGGTACATAGCCCTTCAGATCAGCAGTATATACAGGTTACCAAATTTTGTCCCATTGGGCAGTAAAAGACTGTATGTCCTGTTTACTTTAGCTGTAGCTATCAATCTGACTGAATATACCTTTGTACAGCAAGGGTTATATATTGGGTCATTAGCAGAAAGGTGCTTAACTGTCTTTGTTGCAAATACCAGCATGGGGACACTGGAGGATATGGAAAATAAATGAGGAGCTCAAAATAACAGGTTAACTAGCAATCCAGCTGTATTGACTCAACTCTGAATTCTAATCTCCCCATAGTTGCGCTCACATACTGGACCACTCTCATTGTCCTCCATACTTCAAACATATCCTCTCACTCAAGATGCCTTGTCAATTGGTAAAATATTACTCTACTGATTGGACTATCAACATCTTCATACTTCAAAATTCATTTTTTCATTTATCCCTTGACTCTTGAGAAAATGCTATCCAAATGCCTTATCACAAATGCCTCAATTCTTGAGTAATCATTGTTTATTAGCCTGGTCAAATTGTAGATCCTCATCTTAGATCTTACAGGTGCATATCTCACCAATCTATTACTATTAATATAGTTTTGCTGTCAAGCATCTGCTGAGATTATAAGTCCTGATTCTATCCAGATCCACTCACTTGTTGTCATTTGAATGAGCTCAATATACTTTCCATTCATCTAACAAACATTCATATGCAACCCCAACTGGAGAATATGGCATTCTTGTACTATTTTGCCAGCTCAAACAGTGCATATTTCGGTTCTTTCAGTGATGTGCTTAAGGCTAAAGACCTAATTAGGTTTAAAGCCTTAATTTTGTTCCTAATTAGGACCTAAATTCAGCCGGATCTTTACATAGGTCCTAATCAGGTCTTAACATACATGTAATCAATGTTTAGGTGCTGGTCTGACTGACAAATGCTTTCACATGAATTCCATCTCATAAAAGGAGAAATATGGCAACTCTTCAATGAAACAAGATAAAACTAACTCTGTTTAATAATGTCACTGCAGAGCTGGTCACCTAAGACTTAGGTAATAATGAACAGTCACAGCAGCTAGTACAGGAACAGGGTGAGATAATTCAGTAATGGTGTTTTGGAGGGCTCAGGTACAGTGTGAGGAAAATCAAGTAGCATCAATATAGGTCCTAAATTGCACCTAATTCAATCTTAATTAAGACCAATAATTAAGGTATTAGGACCTAATATCCTTGGGAAGCCTTAATTAAGGCTTTAAGCACATCACTGGGTTCTTTTACTTTATTGTGATGGCTGAGTTTCCTGTCATTATATAAAACATACATTTGATGCTCTAGAGATGACATTTTGATAATTATGGTACAGGTATTTCACCCCATTTCCACTGTCTCTTTAATAACAGTTTTGTTAGAGTTTGCATAGTGAGAAAAGAGCCAAATCTGAGTTACAGCTAGTATAATTGGCATAAGTATACTGTGTTAGGACCTTTACTACCTTTGTTGTTAGAAGCTTGTAGCAGGTTCAGTGAGTAGAAAGTAATTTATTATACCACAGCCGAGACAGAGTACGCGATGGGGAGTCACTATGTACGACAAGTGATCAAGTCCTGTACGGTTTGAGTATTTGATATAGAGGAATGATCCTCGAGTGTCGAATAACAATTCTAGTAGCTCGGTGCAACTAGAGATTGTATATTGAAAGGACTCGTTAAGACAGTATTAACAAGGGTTGACTCGGAAGGTTCATGACTCAGTGTCCGTTTACCCTATGAGATGGAATATTCGAGAGGCTATGGCAGTCAAATAGTCTTGTTGATTGGTTCGACAAGTGAGAAGTGGATATGCCAGTGACTCGGTGTCAATGGGGTTTGCTTGACTCAGTGTTAAGCAGAATAATATTATAGACTAGTGAACAAGAGAACAGAAACAACACAGATCAAGATAGTTCAGGTAATAACAGCATTATTGTGGGAGATGTAGGTACAAGGCTTTTATACTCTGCGGGGAGACATGTGGTCTTGTGAATAGAAGTTTGGAATGAGCAACTGGTTAGTTTGCCTCGCGAAATGCGTGTCGGCTTTGGAGAGCCGAATTGATTGGTAAGACTATTATCAAGTTGTGTGGTGAGTGTACTGGTTGGAAAGAGTGGAAAAAATAGTGTAGGGCATAACATTACCCCCCCAAAGGGCCTTGAGCCCTCAAAAGGACGCGTAGCTTTTGATGCGACATGGTGTTGTGACTGCCATGCTGTCAGATTAAGTTTTCGATGTGCCGGCTGCCGAATTTCAATCAAAAACTCTAAGTCTGAAGCCCTTATAAAGCTGGCACTCTGGGTTTTTGAGTCAATTTCTTCTTTCCCCCTGACCACTATGTCTTCATCTCAATCGTCTACCGACCAGCCCATTGCGTCGTCTAGTAAATCAGGAGGGTCAAAGCCCTGACTCATCATCAAGATTTTGCAGACTCTCCAGTCGGCGTCACTGGTTCCCTTTTCCAATGCTCTTCCCTCTGCTCCCCCAGCGGCCAAGAAGATGTGACATGTGGCCTTCGAGTGCAGTACGCATCTCAACTATCCCTCAGTTTCCATCACGGACTGCATTCCTTCTTCCCTTCCTACCGGCCTCCAACCTATTTACGAGGATGCTTATCTCGCCAATTCAAGTCCCGAGGTTTTGGATAGAGTAGCTGCTGATGAGTGGGAGAGCATCTTCAGACGTTACCCATCTTGCGAATACTGCGCCTCGCATAACCTCCATTCCACTTGCTCCCTTCGCCCCAATTCCCTGTTGTGTGCCACTTGTGAAGTGAACTATCCTTCTAGTAAGAAGTTCTGTTCCTTCAAGAGTGTCTTTTGACTCCTTCAATTCCATATTCTTGCTAAACTCCCCCTCATCGTCGCCTATTGTTTTGTGTCGAGTCGAGGGCTGTTCACTATTTGGGACGAGGAATGGACTGCCTTAGTGACAGGGTCAGGAAATGTTCCATACTATTGTAATCATCCAGAGGAATTGGGATTAGCGTCGGGTGGACCAAGGGCTCTGGAGGGCAAAAGGAAAGCTGGTGAGTCCGATGAATCTGTGGTTAATATAAGTACTCATTAGCTTTCTAGTTGTCTCTTTGAATGCCTTTCAAAAGAGTCAGCTCCTTCGACAGGAGAGGGAGCTTCTAGGGGAGCCGAGTCACGAGCAAGTCGTTCCGGCTCCGTCTCGCAAAGGGAAGGAGGTCATTTGTGACCCCATAGATACTGATGTCGAGATGGAGGCTCCCGACGCTATGGAATCCATGGAATTGGACTACCCGGAGGAGGTCCCTTCCACCTCTGCTCTTGTTCCTGCAGTGCCTGCTCCCGCTCTGACAAAGCCTGCAGTCATTTGGAAAGTCAACGATAGGCGATCTTATCGTGAGGTTTCCAGTTTGAAAACTTGGTTTTTTGAACCTCTTGTCAAACCGGTTCCTTCCAACAGTACTATCCCATCTCGAGATGACAGTAAGTTTTTCTTTTTGAGCATTGTTTTTTACTTGTACAGTCATCTTAACTAACTCCGTTTCTAGTGATTCGCGCTGCGATTGAACGCATCATTATGTGAGTTGCTGAGCTGTTGTCCAGTTGCGGTAAGGTAATGATGGAGCAGGATCTCTGGGCTTTGGTGGATGGATTGGTTCAAGGTGTTTTTAATGACCTCGAGGAGCAAATGGTGAGTAACTCTTTCATCTCCAGCCTTTCGTTGTATCACTAATTGTTTCTGTGTCATAGAAACATCCCTCTTCTGATCCTCCTGCCCCATTCTTGAATTCCGGGTTAACCCAGTTCATTGAGTCTCTCTCGATGATCAATTTGTCCTCTGCCAATATTGTCGATGCCCAGCAAGATGAGCTCCTCTGAGCCTATCGGGAGTATCAAGCTTTGTCGTGGAAAGCGGATCATTTGGAGACCGAGAATCTCCATTTGAAGGAGCAGGTGTCTTCACGGGACAGTCAGTTGGAGGAGAAGGACAAGGAGCTAACTCATCTGAAATCCTTCGTGAGGTATTTCAAGGGTGACGTTCCATCAACAGTGAGTTTCTTTCTCCTTGTTCGACTGACTTAGGATTTAATGGACTTTTTTGTAGGAGGTTCAGCAATTGAGAGAGGCATTGGAGGGGCAAGAGAGCGAGATCGAGAGTTTGAAGGCTAAGTTGGCTGTGAGTGAGGAGGCCCGTCGAGTTGCAGCGGAAGAGTCGAAGTTGCGAGATGAAGAACTCACCCAACTTCGGCAGCTTTTCAAGTCAGTCCGAGGGCAGTTTGCTGCTGCCTCACCTGCAAAGCATTCTTCTGGTAGTTCTTAGGACTTTCACTCATAGATTTCTTGTATCTAGCTAGATTCCTACTCCAAATTTTTGTACTTCTTTTTCCAATTAATTCTTGCTCTCCTTTTTTGGGCTCCTACCTTGTGTGAATAAGAACTTGCCCTGGGTTCGCAATAAAAGATCTCCTGAGAATCGAAGTATTCAAAAATTTCCATGAGGCGTATGCATGTGGCTGCACATTTTGTTCCTTATTAGGTTCATATTGGGCATCCTTGTCTCAATAAAAGGACACTTTTCGAGACTATTTCCCTTTCCTCATTTTGAGATCCTCCCTTGTGATGGCTTCCCCATCTCCCTTTGACTCTGCTTTGTTCCTAGATCATCTCGCTGATGCTGCTGAGAGTATTTCTCAAGTCGTATCTGATCAGGATGTCCTTGTGAACCAAGCTCGTTGTGAGTTTGGGCGACTGCAGAGGGTTGTTGAGGGTCAATCCAATGAGATTCACAAGTTGCGAGAACTCTTGAGTCAAACCACACGGGAATTTGAAGATAAGATGCTCGAGTCATCGGTATGTCTTCTCGACTTTTCGTAGGGTTTCCATGGCTCACTGATCCTTCCCAGCGAGACACCCAGGAAGCCAGATATCTTCACGAAACTGCTGAAGTGACCATTAAGGAGCAAGATCAGGTTATTAAGGAGTTGCAAGACTCTCTCATTGAGTCCCACAACCTCCAACTTGCTGCTGAAGCTCTGGCCCAGGGGCGTGGAGTTGAATTATCTCGATTTCACGGCATTTACGAGGAGCTTTGTCGTCTCTTGAATATTGGAGATCTGCCCTTGGAACCAGTGACTACTAGCACCGTTGCCCCTATGGACGTATGAGGTGGTCCTTCCTCTGACTCCTTTCCTTTTGAGACAAAGAGTGACTCTACTCCTGATTCCCTATCCAATTTCGTTCCTTCTCTCAATACCACTTCCCTTCCCAGTACTCTCATCAAGACTCACAATACATCTCCTGTAGTGATCTTTTCATCTGGTCACCCTAATGCCTACTTTGTTCGCACTGGGGAGGATCCTTTGACCTATTCATTGGTCAAAAAGAATGAAGACGAATTGGCAGATCCCAGCCTCCATATGGCTCTGACCTTGCAGGATATATGGAAGCAGATGGAGATCGAGCGTGTTGAGGATTTATATGCCCAGGAATTGGAGGAAGTATTTGGAATCCCTTTCGACATTCGAGCCGAACATGATGAATTAATCAAGTTGTCCTTTGATTAGTCCTTCCGTTCCAGCCTTCTGTACCTGTATATCCCAATCTATGCCCACTGTATGCTTTATTTCCCTGAAATAGAATTATGAATTTGTTATGATTTTTGATAATAATAGAGAGAAACATGTCGAGAAATTGGAAATGAAAACTTGAAGTATTGCTTTTACCCCCCCTTTAAGGTTGAGGTTTCGATTTTGAGAGTCATTTCTCCCGATTAAATGACAGCTTCAGCTGCTTGTCTCAACTCCCTTTCCTCCTCATCTCGCAGGGCTAGGCTTTCGAGTTCTTTGAGGAGCTCGAGAGGTAACTTTCGTTTCCTCAGATGTGCTTTCTCCCACTCGCGAATCAAATCAATACTTCCTACCATACCTTTCCAGGGAATCCAGGACTCCTCGTCATACCCTTTCCATTTGATTGAGTACTGGATTCCTCTGTCCGTTTCTCCCATTGGACGACTGTCTTTTATTGACTCAACTTCATATTCTGGTTCCCCTTTAATGAAGATTGGTGGAGGTGGCGATATGACTCGCTGGAAAGGATCCATGTGGTGGGGTTTTAGTCTATCGACATGGAATACATTGTGGATTCATTGTAGGTCCCCCGGTAACTCAAGTTGATACGCATGAGATCCTATTTTATCAAGTATCATATAGGGTCCTGTCCACTTGTGATCCAATTTCTTGGTAGGTCTTCTTGTTCAGATGTTACCCATGTCCAGCCAGACTTGGTCGCCCTTTTTCCAATCAGGATTTCCAGCACGGTGGCGATTGAACTGATTCGCTGCTGCCTCGTTCACTTCGTATATTTGTTGTTTCAAATATTTGGGTATTTCTTTTAATTTGGTAGCATACTGGTTTGCTTCCAAGTTGTTCACCTTTGATAGGTTAATTGAAAGTTTCAGATGGTGTCCTTTATTTGCAAAGAAGGGTGTTAATCCTGTAGTTGAATGGGGAGTGTTGTTGTATACGAATTCTGCAATAGGTAATAAGACATCCCAGTTGTCTTGGTCATAAGATGTATAGATTCTTAGGTATCCTTCGAGGCTTTGATTAGTTCTCTCTGTCTGCCCATCCATTTGGGGGTGATATGCCGTCGAGAGACGAGACTCGATACCAAGTATCTTACACAATTCCTTCCAATTTATTTCAGGATTGAATTCTTTGAGCCATGGTAAACCTAACACGATAGGAGCCGTTGGGTGTAGTTGGGTTATTAGGAATTCGACTGTTTGAATTGAACCGTCGGCGAAGCTGATAGTATCTTTAAAGATTTTTGTTATATCCCCTGCCGAAGTTAGTTGACCATCGAATAATTCAAGTGGAATTGGAGTATCTAAATCGGAGATATTCTTTGGGAATTTTTCTGCAAGGTTTTTATCGATAAAAGAACAAGTTGCGCCTGAATCAATAAGAGTATTATAGCTTAGATTTTCGGATTCGGAGAAAGGCAAATGTGTCGAGATGAGAAATGAGTTGTTAGAGCGAGACGAGAGGTGAGCTGGGGATGTTTTTTCTATTACTGCCCCATGACAGACCGCTTGAGCAGGGTTTTTTGGATTCCAGGCTGCTCTCGGTGTGTCTCTGGAATCCCCTCCACTTTTCCCGAGTTGTTTTCTATCTCAACATTCCAAATCTTGTCGTTAGGCAGGTCCCCTTCTAGAGTAAAGGTTGCAGCCCTCAACTGGTCACTTCATTGATTGTTTATACTCAAAGTTCCATTTTTTGGAGGGTCCCAATTCTCCCTATTCTTGCAATCTTTACCAATATGATCTGATCCACCACAATTATAGCAGAGTCCCAGTTTACGATGTCGATGGAACTCTTTGACTTGCTCAGGGGTCCTGGCAGCTCGAATTGCCCATAGGAATTCTTCGTCTCCTGGATTTTTTGAGACTCCGTCATTTCCTCCCTGATTTTCTAAGCTTTCTCCACTATTTCCATTCTGACTTGAGGCGCTTGCAAAGTCTTCAGATTGTCCATATACCATACCACTAATATTGTCCGAATTTACATTACTATCCCAAGCTGCAGCTCCTCTTTGTCGAGTGGTCCAATTACCTTGATTCCTACCTTGTTGACCCCCTGCCTGTTGGGGGTTATTACTATTGGATCCTTGTCGCGGGTTAGAGTTTTGAGGATTTGATGGGGCCATAGGATTATACGTCCCGAAACCAGAATTTCCTCCACGAGAATGAGCTGCATTGGTTGCACGAATCGAATTGTCCAACTCCTGGAATCGCTGTACCCATTGTGGATAATTCTGAGGGGGATGAGTTTGAGCCGCTACTGTCACATTGAGACTCCTTGTTACCGCCCTTCAGAGCATTGCTACTAATGCTGTGTCGTTGTATCCCATCTTGAATGCATATTCCTGGAATCGAATAATAAATGTCGCAAACGATTCATTGTCCATCTGTTTGATCCAGGCCAGTTTCACCTGTGCGTCTTGTGCAGGATCGAATAATCCGAAATACAACATGAATTCCATGACAAAATCAATCCAAGTGTGGAGAGCAGGGACGGGGATCCCAGCCTCTTCCTGTTTCAGCAAATTATCATAGTGAGTAGCTGCTGCCCCTGTCAGATACGAGACAGCAAAACCAATTTTATCTGAGTCATTCTCGTAGATAGTAGGTTTGGCCATGAAAGTGCGACGGACTTGCGAGAGGAAAGGTTCCCATTTCCACCTATCAGAACCGTCGAAAGGGTCAGGTTTTTTGACATCGAGTTTTGCTTCCTTATTTAATTGATCTTTTTGCTGATTGAATTCCAGAATCTGACTCGCGTCTCGTCCTGCAGGACCCAGTTCTCCTCTCTCACCTCTGGGGCCTCGTACAGCTACCCATCCATTTGCCAGGTGCCAATATGCATTGTGATTTGAACCCCAATCGTCAGGATCATCAGGTGGTCCTCCTGGGCTACCTGGTCCTCCTGGTCCCCCCGGTCCCCCTGGTCCACCACCTCCAGATCCCCCTCTAAAACTGCCATTTCTACTACCTCTTTCTCTTTCTGAATTTCCGTCACTAATTCCTCCTGCTTGCATGACTCCTCCATATGGGGGTCCTCCTGGAGGTCCTCCTGGAGCTCCTGCTACCCCGTACCCTCTGTAGGTACTGGCACGATTCGAGTAGTCATACGTCGGCTCCACTACATAGGGTCTATATTCTCGAGTCCCCAATCTCCAATATTGTTCAGCTGGAACTCTCGCAGATTCCTGATGCGTTGAGACGATAGGGTGATAATCATTCGTTACTCGTCCTGGTGTTCTATGCAGAATTGCAGGTATCGAGTTGAAATTTCTGCCAGTTGGATGGACGTATTGCCTAGGAGCAGCTTTAAATACAGGTGGAGTGAATCCTGCGGCCTGTGGAACAGTTTCCACAACTACTGGTGGTGGGACATGCACTGTTTGTTGAACTGCAGGCTGTTGAGGGGGGACTTCTGTGATTCTCAGTGGTTCGGAAGTCTGGCGACTCAACTCCCTAGTGAAAGGATTAACCACTTTCCCTCTACCCTTTACATTTCGTAGGGGGGTGAATTCCTTTTTCTCTAGTGGGGGCATTGGGTGATGAGTCTCGAGAGCTGAAGGGCGAAGCTGGTCTTCAGAAAATGAGAGATCCCAGTCATCTTGACTTCTCATGAAGTTAAATCCTTCATTCTTGAATTCATCCCTTTCCCCTGAGGGTGGGGCATATGCCATATTCCACTGTTTTACCTGACCTGGTCCCGACGTCTCCCATTGGTTTTGCTGTTCACCGACTCAGGCCGTGTTTCCAGGATCTGAATATTGAGACGAGAAAGGAATTCCAGGTCCGGTGGTATTTGGGGAATTCACCAAACCCCTTGCATTCCAACCCAGTCCTTCCAACTGATTATTCTCATGGAAAGTTTTGGGTGTTTCTCTTCTATGATATGTCAGACTGTCAGTCCTGAATCCCAAGTGATTTGGCCATAATGAGTGTCCCAAATTGGGCTCTGTCACCATTTGTTCAGGATATTGACCCACAGGGTGAGATTCATTAGCAAAACAAGTTGTCGATACAGCATACTTGTCTCGGGCAGCCCATCTTTCCAATTGTAGAGCTGCATCAAGAGGAATTTCACCTCCAATATGTACTTTTGAGCTTTCAGCTTGCAAATGTTCTGCTCTGGGAGAGAAAATCTCCTGCTTGGTTTGGGTTTCGAGACTCATATGAGGATCCCCTGTGGTCATAGCAACTTCCGGCTCATCTGTCGCTGATTCCATCTGGGCTCTTAGTACCCATGAGCCTCCCACATCTCCATGGATTCTCTCCTTGTACTGCTTCGCTAGGCGAATATCCTCGTCTCAAGGATTTATTGCACTCATCAGCATGTCACTGGCATTTTTCAATGCCAAATGTCTCGCAGTTCTTTCTGAAAAGAATTCATTCTCCTCCTTTCGAGACTTTCCTGAGGAGGGTTTGAGTTCCCAAACCCCGTCGGCTGTTCTCACCTGGTGTTCACCCCTTTCTTCAGGTACTATTAGCAGCCTGCTGTCTAGTTCAGTGGGGGGAAGTTGCCTTGACTCTTCCAGATCCTCATAACTTGGAGTAGTAGTATTTCCCATAGATCTACAATACTCCTTTGCCACCTGAGCTATTTTCTGCTGGTCCCAAAATTAACTGGTATAACTGTAACCCCCAATAAGGTTGTCTGCTCTCGCGGACTGTCCTTGTTCCACTTTATCTAATAGTGATAATGTAGGAGAGTTCAGCGTTTTCCTCTCTTCGTTATCCACTATTGTATTGAGCGGAAAATTGATTTGAGATTTTTGTATTGACTCAAGACACCTCATGGTGGCCTCGTTCACCATTTCCATTTGTTCGGGATCCATAATCAGCTGTGATAGCCATAGGGCTCCCTCGTATACTTCTTTTGACTGGAATATTTCATTATTTATTCCATTAGGTAGCTGGGAAGGTCGTTGCATTAGACATTTCTGAAAATAGGCAGCTAGTACCCAGAAATTGTCCTTCATTTCTGGGTCTCGACCATTAATAATTCGAATATAATATTGCATTGCCTTTATTAATTTGAAACATGTGCATTGATTGATTTGAAGTAAATCAACCAATTGATGTGTTAATTCTGTCAACGGTACGACACGAACATTCTGATAGGGAGGGGACATTAAGGAACTCTCGCAGTTCCAATTCTGTGTCTCCTTCACGAATTCTTCTGTCATTGGAGGAGCAGGTAACGGACTGCTCTGCTCCAGCGACGAGATGGTTCTTCTACCTATATTGGGGATTGGGCTCAACAATCCCTGAGCCTGTATCGCATCACTTTCTACTATCGGAGTAGACTGTTTTAAATTGAACGGAGACTGTGGGCCCCTTAATGAGAGTGGCCCCGATGAATATAACCCCTGACTTGTCTCTCGTTCTGATTGTTGCGATGCAAATTTAGATTCTTCTTCTCTTGGTGTGAGAGGAAGTGGATGTCTGATATGTTCTAATGGGGAGATGACCTTGTGTCTCGCTCCTATAGATGTATATTGTGTCATTGGGGATATGCCAATATCTTCATAATAATCCTCATTCTCAGGATGAGTTGGCATGTGGAAGGGGCATGTCGAGCTGACTCCCACACTAAAGCCTCGAGGATCTTCCGGGGAACGAGTTAATTCCGATAAATGAATTGTTTCTTGTTCCCTTCCCTTCTTGGGTGTTATTGGGGCACTTTGTGTTGGCCTCATGGCTAGCCTCAAGTCAGCTCTAGCTGCCATATGATATGGCTGACCTCACTGGGAGCAACTCGAAACATATGGTGTCGAGACCAGGTGTCCCGGAACATGAGGAGACCCGTGTTTGACAGGATTTTCCAGGTCAAACAGGTTTCTATCATTATGTTCCAAAATTTCCCCCGTTCTTGAGGGTATGGCACCTCTCGCAGGTGCTGATGAAACTGAGCGGTTGTCCAGTGTAGAAGCTCCACATCGCTCCTCTCTTCTCTGGAACATTGTAGCTCTCGCTGCTCTTTGGCATTCTTGTTCTTGATGCTGTCTTTCTTGTTCACTTACAAAATGTTTCGCAGGTTCCCCAGACATCTCAGTGATGGAGAGAATGCTGTTATTTTGTTAGGACCTTTACTACCTTTGTTGTTAGAAGCTTGTAGCAGGTTCAGTGAGTAGAAAGTAATTTATTATACCACAGCCGAGACAGAGTATGCGATGGGGAGTCGCTACATACAACAAGTGATCAAGTCCTGTACGGTTTGAGTATTTGATATAGAGGAATGATCCTCGAGTGTCGAATAACAATTCTAGTAGCTTGGTGCAACTAGAGATTGTATATCGAAAGGACTTGTTAAGACGGTATTAACAAGGGTTGACTCGGAAGGTTCATGACTCGGTGTCCGTTTACCCTACGAGATGGAATATTCGAGAGGCTATGGCAGTCGAATAGTCTTGTCGATTGGTTCGACAAGTGAGAAGTGGATATGCCAGTGACTCAGTGTCAATGGGGTTTGCTCGACTCGGTGTTAAGCAGAATAATATTATAGACTAGTGAAC